>PNEQ01031985.1:9736-43718 GCA_003012365.1 Medauroidea extradentata
AAAAAAAAAAAAAAAAAAAAAAAAAAAAAAAAAAAAAAAAAAAAAAAAAAAAAAAAAAAAAAAAAAAAAAAAAAAAAAAAAAAAAAAAAAAAAAAAAAAAAAAAAAAAAAAAAAAAAAAAAAAAAAAAAAAAAAAAAAAAAAAAAAAAAAAAAAAAAAAAAAAAAAAAAACGTATTACCTTACAAACGAAATACTAACATGTAATAATACACAAAAAAAATTAAACAAGTAACACCAAACACATAAATCTACAGTACAACAAAACACAAGAACTGGAGAGACATTAACAACAAAAGGATACAAAATGTACCATGATAGTTACCAATAACCAGTTCAGTCGTAGTGTAACTGTTTGTAAATAAAAACAAACTCAACTTTTATAATGTCTTCATAAATATCGGAATGTGATTTATTTCCAATGAAGGTATCAAAATCACAAAATTATTTATTGTATGTTATAATATATCGTTTAACTAGATCAGTTTCTTTATTAACTGTACCGAAAGTACCACTACTTCTATGGCTGTCATTTGGAATTCTAAAACAGATATATTTATTAATAGCAGAACATGAGTAATAAGAAAGAAACTGACTAGAAATAAAGCATTCTGTGTAAAACGTCTTAATTATAAAGTCCAAGTGTTGAACCTTTTTATTATCTAACTACTGTAGTCAAGGTTTGAATTATTAATTGCGAACCTGTTCTAATAGTTAACCGGTTCTCAATTGACCTGTTGATATACAGAATGTTCGGAAATTCATATTACAAACTTCAATGGCTGGTAGAGGGGACTGAGTATACAATATTTTGAATAGGAAGCCAAGTCCTGAAACGTACCGTGCTACAGTTATTACTAGGGCCCGGTAGTTTTCGCGAAAAGATTTTTGCCCCACTTTGTTTCAGTGTCTTACGTGTACACCTGCAGTTCAACTTCATGATTATTGGCAGGGTATTTTTGTGCAGAGTCATTATTCATTTGACTGTGCTAATCAGTACACGGATAACTGCCACACATCACGTCTGTCATTTGTAGGTTTAACCTCCAGACGTTGTATGTTACGGCATCCAATCACTGACCACAAAGCAGAAATGCAGGTGCGCACGTAAGGAACTGAAGCAAAGTGCTGCAAAAATCTTTTCGCGAAAACTACCGGACCCTAGTTATTACACAATGTGTCTGATGTGCCGGTGTTGCATGGCGTACGAGACTCCTGTCGAGACCGAGAAATAACAGGTGGCACGAGTTATGGTCGCTGCACACAAGATTAGCGGGATACCTGGTGTGAGGGAACGAATGTACTGGAACATAATTCATCGGTACAATGTGTGTAAAGATGTTGCTGGTCGTCACATCGAGCATCTGTTGTAGTGAAGTGAGCAATTTCGTGTGGGACACATCTAATGCATAATACAGACAGAAATGTGTTCTTCCCACTGTTGACTCAAGTGTTAGTGTCATAAAAGAAAGTTTTTTATCACGATGGTATTGTTACCAAATAAATTTTACTTTCTTCTGTAGTGAATCAAATGTCACTGTACCTTACGTCGCACTTCATTTGATATGTTGTTCTTCTGACGTCATACTGCCTGTCCGGATGTAAAACAACACCGGAAAATCCGACACATTCTAATGACTGTAACACGGAAATGGTACGTTTCCGGACATGGCTTCCTAGTCAAAATATTGTCTACTCAGTCCCCTCTACTAGCCCTTGAAGTTTGTAATATGAATTTCCGATCATCCTTTATACGTACCGACCACGCTAAGATATCGACGAAGGTTTTCTTTAAGAGCAATGCTTTCTTAAATACCTAAAAAAAATATTTTCATTATTTTATTAATTTTATTTAACACTAAAGGAGGCGAATATTCGAGAAAAATGTGAACAGTGTTTTCATTAAATTGTCGATATATCTTGAACGCAGAAGGCTATTGTCGTGCTTTCCAACGTATAAAATAGTTTATAATGTTATTCAAGTTTTTTCCCCAAGTTTTATCTCTCAATGGGTGAAAATACGTGGACTGTGTGTCATGCTTTCCAACCTATAAAATAGTTTAAAATGTTATTCAAGTTTTTTCCTTAAGTTTTATCTCTTATGGGTAAAAATACGCAGACTGTGTTTTATATAATAAATATATAGGGCCTATTAGTCTAATTATTCAGATATAGAGCTGATCTGTATTCAATGATGGTAATTACGTAAATTACAGTCATTTTGGGTAACTTCGTATCGGTCAGGGCAACATTGTACCACCAGCATAGTTTAATTTCAAATGAAGTATTTCAGAATTTAAGAATACGGTTGTGTTCTAGATGAATAAATTTGTTAACCTTAAAGTTTGCATAGTGGTTGAATGCCACAAAGCTATTATATACAAGAAAATCCCTGGTACAATGTTACCCCAAAATGGTACAAAGTTACCCCAAATGACTGTAATGTAAAAAGGGGTGATACGTATATATGTTTTATAAGTCGTTGATTTAGCGTTGACTGGATGGGTTATCGTTGTAATTTTCAGTTGAAATATTATAAAAGCGGATTTTGAGACCGACCGCCCTGATTACAGCACCAAAGACGCACAACATTCTCAGTAACTTGACGAACTGGAGCCAAACAACAAGGGGGTCAAGCAAAACAAATTGGTAGGTAGGCGAGTCCAGACCTGTACTTCTACGACCGTGGTCACTAGTACAGCCACTGTGTTCTCTAGCCTTAGAACTTTTTTCTTTTTTTTCACAATATTTCATAAAAACATAAACCCCATTGTAACCTAATTTTAAATATTTTCGGACGTCTTTATCACGTCACTGCGACATCTGTTGAGCGAAAGCGTGACGTTACACTTACTAAATTAAGTTGACTAGAGAGATGATATGTTCCACGTGAAAAATAGCCTATAATTTAATAACAAATATATTTATGTGTCAGGCTTATTAACATGTATTTAATTTATATATTTTAATACCATTTTAACTGATTTCGTCTAAAATTGTACCTCTAGTTTTTAAACGAGCCTGAAACAAATAATATAATTAACGTGTTTTACAATATTACGAATCGTGGAAGGTACGAAAAGCTACACAGTGTTTCAGTACTCATCGTGGAATTGTATCGCTGCTGCCAGGCATATCATTGTGCTGGCAGAAGCATCACACTCTACATTAAATAGAGAAGTTGTCAGTGGAGGTTTCATAAACGTCTATACATATTGCGAAACCTTAAACGTGAGACAGTTAGCACAATGCGTGCAGTGCTTACAACTCTTGTAGTTGATGATCACAAAAAAAAATTAAAAACTAAGCAGAAACGAGTAATTCAAAAGAGTGGTGACACATACAAACGTGTAAAACTGAGACTCCTAATTTTGGTTATGTTATAATTGAAATGCTCTGTGTGAAGGGTAAATAAAAATATTAGTTACTTTTTAAGGATTGAAAACACATGCAGTGTTGAAAACGCTTCAGATTCTTTGATAGTAAATTTAAATACTTAAATTAATATGCATATAGCCGAATATTGTTGCAAATGTTAGAAACAGCAGGCCTAACTCGGATTAAATATTAGTTACGGGAAAAAATTACTTTGAGGATCTTCATAGTCATTGTTGACGTCGTGCTGTTTAATAGCATATTTCCATGCACAAAGATGAAGTAACTTGGTCAAAGAGCAGGAATTTAACACTATTATGCAAGGTTGTAACGAATATCTTCTACAGCTTCATATTTGGTTGTTAAGACGTTGTGTACCATAATTCATAGAATTATACTAAACAATGGAGCAATAAAGAATATATCTTCTTGGACTGACCATAGTTACAAAAATCTTCGCGGAGTCAGTCAGTTTTACAAGCTCACTGTGTTTTAACCATTTAGCATTATGTCTGTATTGATTTGCAAGTTACTTGTTACAGAGTTGTGAAATAATTTTAACATTCCTGCCACTAGATATTTTGTTGTAACCGTTAAAGTTGTTACTGTCCTAACGCCTGTACGCTATGCCTTATGTTTGCCAGACGTATTAGCAATTTTTAACGTCAGTTACCAGCCAACTTTTTTCTGTTAACCGTATTCAACTGGATTATGAAATCCAGTAACGCAAACTTCTTTATACCCCCACGTGAGTAGTTTAGAACTGTTTTATAGCTCTCTAGAAACATATCACTTTCTGATACATCTACGTATTTATTAATCAAAGATACTTACGCCCAACGTGTGTAGAACTTACAAGACCGATTTCCGTTTATCATCTTTCAACATTATTTCAGAATGACAGATGACAATAATATTGTGAAATTTTGTTGTTAAGTAGGCAGGAATATCATATGTGAAACAGTTTTTTAAATATGTTTTATTATGAATGTGTTTGAAGTTGGGCGGAAACGAGTAACTGAAATTAAGGCAACACTCACTTGGTGTTAATATTTTACCGTTAAAAAATAGGCATAATTTATAAATATTGACTATTTTATACCGTAGATAGAACCTACAATGTGAATTTTAAATAAGAATCAGAGGCGTGGTGTTACAATAGATTGGAAAAAACAAACTTAATGGGAGAGATTGTATAATTAAATGGGTGAGATGAAAAAAGGAAAAAATTCCATATTTTACCGAAAATGAACTGATATAGCCAAGTTGTACTTTATATGTTGCTTCATTGATTGAGATAATGAAATAAATTATTCTAGTAATCCTTGCGACATTAAAGGACTTTAAATTTTGAAGTTTAATATAAGAGGAAATCATCCTTTTCTTAACCTCAGCGTTATGGTATGATTGGCTATTCATCGCGAGATTGGCTGCGTTAGTGTTTCTTTACTTTATGTAGTCTTCAATGTTGTAAATGTACAACATATGACGTTGTAAATGTGTGGTTAGTACAGTGTAGGAATAATAACATAAAACATACTATTGTAGCAGTTAAAAACACTTGTGTTACGAAAACATATATGTAAATTATTGTTTCTTCAAGTTTCAGAATGCCCTCGGCTCATTGAGATTAAAAAGGAAAATATTCCATTCACTTCGACTGCATACAACTTACAATACATAAAATATATTGTGTTTTTCAGGTAATGTTCCATTTTCTTAAATCCTAACAAACAAATTTCTTACAGTAAGTTTTCCCATTTAACCTCAAGTTTAGTGTCGAAACAGTTTTACTTGTTTTCCCGAAAGTTGGCTGAAGTGGAATATTTTCCTTCTTCATATCACCCACTCAATTATTTATGAACGGGAGTTCTGAAACGAAATGACCCTAGACCAAAAAGTGTCTTTGTAAGTGTTAAAGCACCTATTAACATACATTCATGATGAAAGATTAGCCAAGTTACCTCAATTAATTTATCTTGGCAAAAATGACAGGCCAAACAGTTAAACCAGGGGCGTAAAAGAGGTACCTATGATACAGAATATTTTTATTACAATTAAAAAACGTGATATGTTTAAAGGAGTATATTAATATTTTAAACATTTTATTTTAGCAGTATTTAAATTAGTTTAAGCTTGTAGTCGAAATGAAAATAATAATTCCCTTTCACAGTAGAAAAACGTCCCTTTAATTGTACAGATATAACAACTTTTTATACGATATCTAAATAACTTTAAGTCACTGTGTTGTTGTAAGTATACATGGAGTACCTGCCATAAATAACTCAATTGAATCAAAAGAAAAATTTACTTCCGATCTTATCTTCAGAAAATGTAGCTATCACAACTCCACTGTGTAGTAATTTTTAATCAGCAGTTTTTACACCACCATTGTGTTTGCAAGAATACTGTACCGGTAATGTGTTACCGTTATAAATTTATGATCAAAATTTTTAAGAGTAAGAAAATAATATAATTATTTTCTAAAATCACGTAAAGCTATAAATCATATAGTACACGTGTCGATGCTGGTCTATTATTCATGTCTTAAGCCCGTTCTACAATATCACGGAAGCGTAACAAAACGGAAACGAATCACAGAAGCGTAAGCGGAACACGTTCTGCTCTCCGTCCAGTTATTCCCCAGTGAAACGGTAACGTAAGAAATTCTGACCAATGAGTATAAAGAAAAATGACGACACACAATACAACCAAGATCAAGCTAACTTCCTACTCTATTCTTGCTCACATTGCGCTCTACGTGGCTACCGTAGTAGTGTTCGGACAGGACTAGCTTAGTTGCTGTTGATCACTTCATTAATAGTTGAAGCAATCATTGTCTACTTTTCTTTTTTGATTTGTTCGTTTTTAAAATTTGCACTCGTTTCATTAAAAATCTCCTCAGAGTCTTTCACCATGTACACAAGCAATTCCTCGAAATTCGCCATTTTTTCTCTCTACTGGAACTACTATAGTCAAAAGAATATACCTTATTCTTATGAACTCACGACTGAAATGACTAACATAGTAGTAGGTAAATGCCTTTCTCCTATTGGCCACACGCATTCATTGACACGGAGTAGATGGGAGATGAACAGCTCCTTGCGTTCTTCCGTGCGTTATCTGTGTCCGCGTGCGTTCCATTGGAGAATCGACTCGGAAGGAGTTACCATCGTAACTCCTTTCCGCTTCCGTGTTACGTGCCTCCGTCCGTGACATTGTAGAATGGGCCTTAATAAGGAATACGTACTTCATTTTCAGCGTGTTTTAAAACAAACGGACTAGTTACACCGAATGAACTTTTTTCATGCTCTTTCTGTTTTGTAATTTTTGTGTTTTATTAGTTTTATTATGTTCACTCGCAATGTGTGTTTAGGTTGCTGTTGTTTACGATCAAGAGAAAATTATTGTTATTTAGTTTTACAAATTACTGTTTTACCCTCTCTAATGTCCTAAATAAATTTCTATAATTTCTTTGCGTGTTAGCTATAAACTACGGAAATAGGCTACACAAAAAAAATAAAAAAATGTTTACAACAAAGTTATGTTACATTTAAACTAAACTACAACAAAATCAATGTAACGATGACAAATACATTTTAATTGAAAGGCATTTGTACTATTTTTTGTATGTTTTTGTCGCGGCCGTGATCGTGACCATTTAAGAGAAAAACTGTAAAACACGTGTAATCAATAACCAAACAGTTTACTGCTAGTTGTTACAGTTTATAAAATACGGATGAAATAGTAAACAAAATGGTGTTACTTACATAAATGAAATTTGCCCCTGAAATATTAATAAACATATGTCTCAAAACTACCGTCAAACACCAACACAGATATCTTCACTTCACTTGAAAAGCGCTTCGAACTTATTTTCATAGATAATGTCAGGAGCATAGACAAAGAAGAAAGTACTATAGACATTAATACTGGACAGTTCTATGCTAAAAACAAAGATAAATATGTGAAAAATTACCTAGTAGCATAAGGTGGAACTATTAAATAAATTAATCTTGTTACATTTATTTTAACACTCATGTAGACTTTTTATATATGTTGCGTACAACTGTTTTTATTTTAGTCATTTATGTACGGTTGAAGCAACGAGAAAAGAACATTTTTCTGCGCATTGCAATCTTGGCAGCGTAAATTCTATATTACTAAAAATGTAATGTGCTGTTATCTGTATGCTTGACGTGGAAACAGGATTTTCTTTGACCGTCAGCCACGTCCGATTTTAGTTTCAGGTCCCTGGCACAGAATATTTAGGAATACAGAAGCGAAATAGCCGGTAGCACAGCGAACTCAGTCACACACGCCAGCAAAATGGCTTCCCTGGCCAGCAACATGGCGGAGACACCTACTGCTAATCAGCGTGAGGCAGCTGCCCTGCTAGTCGGCAGCCAGGCCAATAGGAAACCTGTAGTAACATGCAGGAACCAAACATACACGGGGCTGGCATCAACAACCTCGGGCAGCCAATACGCGGCCAAGTTCGCCCGTATCAAACGAGCCGCCACGTCATTTCACGTCTGTATTGTTATTTATTCTGTGTCGAACCTTGTCCGAAAACTTACGAAATTACCATGGGTAGAGTAGATTACTTTTCTTAAACGTAACGTTTTCCGTCCGCCATTTTCCTACCCAATGACATGTAAGAATAAGTTTCCAAAGATAAGTAAATAATAATAATATTTTATTTATTTATTTAAGTGCCAATCAACAGAAAACCTTTAACAAGTGGCACTGAAACATATAATAATAATAATAATAATAATAATAATAATAATAATAATAATGGTTTATTGAGACATAACAGGTTTACTCCCAGTTACAATGTCCCGTCTTACACGTCAAAGAATTGTCAAACTACTAACACACAAGAGGCAAAAAATTACTGTTATAATTTTAAATTACAGTAAACAATGAATATATTACACTGTACAAGTAATTACTGGTCCAGTGACAACATTAGTGTTTAATATAGGCATAGTACAATTTCTTATACCAATACCACTTATTCCATTTTAAGCATGTTATAATAATACAATAACACACAAAAGACAAAAATTATTGAGTGTAAATACAAATCACAGTGAACAATGAACATGTGTTAATCAAGTAATTTATGGACAATTCACAACCTATTTTCCTATGTGCTCAATGGGGCTAGTGTATAATTTATATACATTTGTAATATATTGAGGTTAGTTTTACTTTACTTATTTCCTGTATTTTTGTGTTTTGTTTGGATTAGTTTTTTTTATTCAGTACCTATAAATTGTCTCTGGTATACATTATTTTTTACGCTGGTTAGTGTTTTGAGGAAAGTTATGAATATATATGTTTATAATGTCTCCTATAAATGAAACACAGTGTATAATAATGGTGCATTTGTACTTAGTCTGCCTACTTGTTCATTAGGTTGTTCTGTTTTATTGCTTAACTATTGTTTGTGTGCTTGTCATCAGTCTGTCTATTAGTTTAATATGTGGTATTACTGTTGCTGTTACTTTTTGCATTTGCACTGCAAAGTTTGTCCTGAGTAATGACAAAAATACCAAAATATTACCAATTATTGCCCATAAGTTTCTGTCAAATTTATCCAAACTTATGTGAAATAGAGTGTACAACGTTAGAATACATATTTTGCTACAATACTTATTTTTGTTGTAACTCAGGTATGTTATGATACTGCTATTGATCAGTACTTTTTGCTTAATATAAACCAAGTACCCTTTTATACAGACATTGGTGAGTCAAAACCAGCGGGGTATAATTTCGTACTAAATTTTAATGTTTATGAAAGTGTATTAAGGGTATTTCAAATATCTCCAATATGTTTAATGTTATACTTAATTACTAGAGACATGCAAAATTCGCGTTATTTTCTGACAGCTGACTAAAGACCAAGTGACTATAGGCTCGTTCGACGTCTCCCGCTGGTCGATATTGTCGCGACTTGACACGGAGAACGCTTACACGGTAGAAAGGCCAATCTCTGTAAATACGTAACATACGTAAATGACAACACATACAAGTTCGTGGCCAATTGAATCGCAGATAATGCTCTGTTATGTAAAAGCGTTTGAAGTTTTGTCTGTTACCAAATGATAACGCGAATTTTGCATGTCTCTATTAATTACATATTATTTGTTAATGCTAAATCAGTGTAGAAGGTTTTGATGTAAAGTGTAATGTTAACCTTGAAGTTTGTGTAATGTTAACTTTGAACTCGTAAATTTTTTTTATTGTAGTTGTTGTATTTTACGTATGTTATATGTTCTGATATTGCATTTACCTATGTACTTCTTCCTTGATAAGAGCCAATAAGTGCTCGTGGAGGTATTTTTTCTTATAAAAAATTAAATAAATAAAAAAATTTTCATGTTGGTTACACAGTCCATCTACACGTTGTCTACACGTTCCATAATTGTTACGTGGGTAACGCTGCAGATGGGACCTCGCAGCACGTTTCCTGTGTTGGAAATATCTATATTGTACATTACAACTGTTTTTGTTTTTGATACATGTATCTTTGGTGATATTGCTCTATGATGTTTTGTGACTTTTTTCTCAACTGGAAGATGCAAACAGAGGGATTTTCAAAACTTTCTGTTATTAAAGGTATATGCGGATAAACAATATAATTATTTAGATTTTTAACCTTACCAAGACAATAATGTTTAAATTCAGAAATTTTAATTTTTTATTTAAACTACATCACTCTATTTATTTTATTGGATTCTTTGCTTCTTGAGAAGGCTACGTGTATGCGTGTTCTGGGAACTGCATTATTTATGCACCGAGGTCATTGGCACCTCTTCGGACTCATAGAAAAGAGAAGGTAGCATAGAGGTAATATATAGTAGAGGGAACATGACGTCACAAATGTGTGTCCCACATGGTCTCGAGAGTTTGGTGTCGTTTATTTATGTTTTCTCGTCGTAAAATGCAGTCGTGTTGTTTGAAACTCATGGCGTACCTTCCAGAATATATATTTAGTCATGTTGTGACACCAAGATCTCGGTTGAAAACCTTATAGTAAGTACGTAGCTAATATTTACTGTTTACTAAAAACAGCTGGGTTAAGGAAAACAGTAACGAGGCAAACATTGTTTACATTTGTTGTTCTGAAATTTCTACGTAATTACACTATGCGATAATATGGTAGTATGTTCTCCTTAGTTCATAAATTCATAAGGTACCGAAATAACCCAAAATAGTTGTGATTACTAAGCAATTATTATCTTGGTTCTCAATGTTATTTCAAATATCCCGCGCATATTTCACTAAAGTCACGTGACACATGTTGAACACACAGTTTCGTAGGCTTTTGTATAGAGGATACTCCCTCTACCCTATATTTACTCTAAGGAAGGTAGGTAGTTTGATTGTACCACGGCCATAGAAGAACAGGTCTGGACCACGGTTGTAGAAGAACAGGTTTGGAAACTCGCCTGGAAACTTGACCCCCTTGTAGTTTGGCTGCAGTTCTCCAAGTTACCGAGAGTGTTGTGCGTCTTTGGCGCTGCAATCAGGGCGGTCGGGCTCAAACTCCGCCCACTTCCCTCCCACTTTTTTCCAGTGTTTACATTATAAAGGTAAAGTATTTATCAAAACGCATTTTTTTTTATCAATTTATGAAATACTTCCTTCGCTCACAATCCTAAAGCATGGCTCCAGAAATCTTTATTTACTTTATAATGTAAACACTGGAAAAAAGTGGGCGGAGTTTGAGCCCAACGGCCCCGATTGCAGCGCCAAAGACACACAACACACTCGATAACTTGGCGAACTGCAATCAAAGAAAGAACAAGAGGGTCAAGCAAAATACATTGGTAGATAAGCGAGTGTCCAGACCTGTACTTCTACGACCGTGGACTGCACACACACACACACACACACACACATATATATATATATATATATATATATATATATATATTTTTTTTTTAATTTTTGTGCGATAGTTTGAATTGCCCCTTCTGGTTTTATCTCTCTTTACGCCGAAGATGTACGCGGTAGGTTTTCCCCGCGAAGATTGGATCCAGGGGAAATATCTGCCGCCATCCTAACTGTAATTCGCTAGGGAGTGGTGAAATGAATAGATAGTGTACACGTAATCAGTTGACCAGTTTAAAAAGATTCATTTTTGCAGTAAACTAACTTGGTTTTATTTTCGTGGACACGATGCCATCGCCTACGCTGATGTTTGTAAGACATCGTTTATTTTAATGAACCGCATCCCCAGAATTAGCATTATTAACATTTCAACTGGCATATCAGCCCTATAATTGCCAAACAGATTTAAGTTGCTGTTTTAGTATTTTCGCGAACTGTCACTCTGAAAACGAAATTTTTGGTATTCATATTTGTAATTTAGTTGGTATATTGGACCGCCATCTATGAATCATAGTGTCATGGATTTTCTACAAACGTAACTAAATTAGACATCCCATATGGTATGTGACACAAATGACCTTATGCGCTCTACCGTAATGATCTGGGCAAAACAAATTAAATGTTTGTAATAGCAAAAAAGTCAGATTTCTGTGAGGCGATAGCAGGGTAAATGCTTCAATTAGTGTTGGAACATAGCATGTAATTTTTTATTTTAGTTTATTTATTTATTTTTTACAATTCTTCATCTCAGTTTTCTTCCATCAAAACAATTTGTAAAGAGTTTTAATTGTATTTTCGTTATTCTTGTAAGCTTGGTTTTTTAAATTTTTATTTATCATTATGTATATATATATATAGTGCCACATGTGTAATGTACATTTTAGCCTATGGAAATTTTTAGAAAAGGATTGGTAAGCCCAGGTAACTTTTGAGTCCAAACAGCAACCCACGCAAGCTCTACCGAAAGATGCAATTATTATTCTTCCCTACTCCTTTTCTCCACACTATACCATACATTCTAGCATTATTATCTATACTCATCTGGTTACTATATAAGGTAAAGTTCAAGTGATTGTGCACTAGCTTGGATACTCAAAACAAGATGACTCTTGGATCGATGAGAAAGACATCGTGAAATAAATAAGTGTAATAATACAAGTTTAAAATTTTTTTAACTTAATTTATATTTTTTTCATTCCCTACAATGTATATTTTATACGTTAGCATTGTCCATGAAGTAGGTAGACTGCGCATTTGGACAGTGCTGGCTCTGTTATTCTCACGCTGATGCTTGCTTGACAAAACGCAGGTGTTCAGCAATGTTCATGTGCACGTGAGAAATTGTCTTAAAGTCACATACACAGAGTCGGGTGACATCAAGCCATGTAGCCTCAGTCTCCTGAAAATGTGTGTAGCTGCAGTTTACATTTGTGTCATCTATTTCCAGAATGTGTGAAGATCACGAATTTCAAAGTGTGATTTATGTGTCACGTTGTAGAGCCCAAAATTTCATAACACATGATGAAGTAAAACAGCAACAAAACCAGTTTCGTTCACCCTAAATAATAACTTGAAAATTGGGTACAGTTCCAAATCTCGTAAAGTCCACAGCCAAAACAGTATTAAAATTCGTTTGGCCACCAGCAAAACAAGCTACAAAAGTCGTTCCACAGATTAAAAAAGTGTTATGTCCAAAATGTACTAATTCCCTTAATGTTGGCAGAGGTAAGCTACAATAAGTAAATTTTTGTTTTTGTATAATTAATGGGTTTTAAAATTTTGCTGTATTAGTTGGTGAACATGTAAAAATGATACTATAGGACAATAAACAACCAACATAATATTGTCTTCGTCTTGCTCTCTTCGTGTTTTTTATGGTGGAAAGAGTCGAATATTTAACACTAACATGTGCTTTAATAAAACACAGTTTAAATGCTGTCACTGTACTACTCGATTCCACCATTTTGCTATACGAAAAATTTACAACTAATTTTTTCGGCCTTATACCACTTTTAGGATATAGCCTAAATTGGAAGCTTTTTCTCATTCCTGAAAAATTTTACTTTGTGGACTTACATGTTTTGGAAATGGATGACTCAATTCTCTTTGATGAAGTCATACAACCACTTGGCACTCTTCTGTGCATGCTTACAGCATCCTACAGTATGATTTAATCCATCAATTTTGTTCTGCTTTCAAGAACCAGAACCAAGTAATCGTTAATTATTATTTTAATATTTAATTTCTTACGAACTTTTAATTTGTCGTTTTATTTATCCAAAAAGTTTTTAATATTTAAACCATGAGATTAAATTCTGTAACACATGGTCACAAAACCTACATTAATGTGTTCGAACATTTATTTATTTGCATCACAATATACATCACACAAATATTTGCACTCTCTCTCTCTCTCTCTCTCTCTCTCTTTCTCTGTCCTGCTTGTAACGTCCTCCTAATTCCTTTCACATATCATCTACTTTTTTCTGCATACTATCCAACTCACTTTTTTTTGTACAAAAAGTTCACGAACTCTTAACACCTTCTTTAAACAGTGGAATTTATAAGGCTTATATTTTGTAGGACTTCTACATTTTCTAAGATTTTTGTAATTTCCTTATGAGTAGTCAAAGCTTGCAGTCATGTTGCCCTATCCCTCTTAGCTGCGATGCATGCCTCCTTGCATGAAATTCCTCCCTTGTAGGCATATGGGGCTCAGCCCTGTGACGCACTTTGGTCTCGCACTTCCCCCGGACATTCACTACAACACATAGTATAATAGGTTTTGTTAGAAAAAAGTTGGCTTACCACCAACCATTTCTTTATTTCCTCTACTACGCTTCGAGGCTCCCGTCTCGTTCTCCTGCAGCACTGCACGCCGAGAGGAGCCGCCATTTAGTTGCAATGCAAGTGTCGAGGTCTGTAGAGGGTGGCGAGATCATCGGAGCCATGCAGCAGCAAACATTTGCTAATTGGTGCGTCCTGCTGGTGGCGAATGCGGGACTACGCGCTGAAGAGTAGTCGGAAATATTCAAATACTTACTCGTGGACTATCTGGCTGGTGCGAAAGCCATGTCGGCGGCAACGTTGGCGAACTGAATGGCTCAGCAAGAAGATGGATGATGCCTCCACAGAAAGCAGTTCAATGGTCAAGGTGGCGATAGGGATCTTGTGGTGTTGTAAGATGCGATGTGTAGTGAATCCAACTGCTGGTTCTTGTGGGCTGTGGACTGCAGAGTGTGTGAGGAACGAGAAATGGAATGCATTGGAACATGGATCTATGTCATCGCGGACCTTCAACGCCGGGGTGGTGGACATAGCCCGCCACGTGTTTGATCCTGGATGTCCCGCTTGCCTAGCCACTCGTTTCAAGTCGAACAGATTATTTTGGAGAGGTGTGCAGAGGGTTGCACGTTGATTCAGGTTGCCCCTCTCTACCCTGGCAATAAATGGTTCCAGTTGTCTGCGAAAATAACGAAACTGGAATCGGTGTACTGGCTGAGCTGTACTGTTTTCTGCTGAGGTTGTCGAGATGTAGGCTGGACCGACATTGCTGCTCTGAATTTTGCCGGGATATCCTCAGCATCTCGGCAATCGGGAAAAAATTGTTTTGTTCGACTTTTCGCCGCCAGGGGTGCTCAGATCATACTAACAAAAATAGGCTCGCTAAGGCACCACTCTGATTGGCTAGGCCAATCCCTTCTCACTTAATCAGTGTTTTGGAAACAGAACGTCAAGCCAAATCTGTCTTTATCCCAGCCTATTTTTTTAACTATGCGTATATTTTTATCCCTGTTGCGCTTTTCGCACAGATTTACCCAGCACGCAGCTCTATTTGTGCTGGTTTTTCTGAAACTTTGTTCTTACACTTGCTGTCTTCGGGGGGAAGTCATGGCCTCTATTTAACCCTGCCATGCTGCAATGCAAAACATGGCATCACCAAGCTGGCTGAATGCAGTGAGGCTAGCCTCGAGAATAAACCGGTATTTGTAACAGCGACAAGAGTTCTAATTTCAAGTACCGAATTCTACTCCGTCCCAACAAGACAAGTGGCGAAGCTGTTGTGTAGGGCAGGAGTAGGTGCTAACAGTATGGCTCCACAGCCTCGCCTTCATATGGGGCGGAGGTTGTTGCGGAGGATCCGGGGCAGTTGTGAGCATGGTGGCTGCAACTTTATCGAGAATTGGTCTAAACATTTCCAGTGGAAGCCGAGGTGGAATAATAGGATACTGATATCCATGACACAAGAATTTCACTAACTCGAAGAGACCAAATAAACATATGACACTCATTCCAAAATTGAAATTAATTACATGTAGGCTCCATTTACAACCACCTCATAAACCATAACTTAAATGAAAACTTAATTTTCCAATTTAGCTCTAATTGCATTTAATCTAGAAATTCTCAAAATTAAATCAGTTCTTAGTAGTAGAGCTTCAATTTATCTCAAGCTGACAGTATAGGATGGCGTTTTCATAATGTTCTAAGGATGATGCCACAATTATTTTAAAATTAATTGCAACAAATGCATTTTAAAAATGTTCACGTCCCTTTGCTATGTCTTCTCTCTATATTTGTATTAGAGCTGCTCCACCCCTCCTTGAAGTGCCCAGGATGATTTTCCCAAACATTTTAAACACAACTAACTAACATAAGATCGAATTTTCATTTTCATTGTCCGCTGTTATTAAAAAATCATTACAGGAACAAGCTGTTTTCCAAAACACTGGAATCCCTACTTTCAATTATTGACAAAAGAAATTAATTAAAACATATTTAGTTGGACGGATTGTAACACAAAAATTAAGAAAACAGATAACAGTACAAATTAATTACAGGAATACCATAAAGCTACGTCTTATGCAACAAAATTATAAGTTTTGCATGGTTCTATTATCATATTTGGTCCTTAACAAAAAGTCGCCATTTATCAAGGCTGTACGATATCACGTGTATTTTCCATTTATATAAGATAATTAACATGCTTTAAAATTAAGTTGACTGTACGATAGTTTTCGTGAAGTTGGTTTAGGCATGCTTGAATTTAGAACATGAGCTGCTAGACAGCAGAAAATAGATATATTCCATTCCTTTACTTCTAATATACTGACCCGCCACTATTCAACTTCTCTGTCATTTTGCCTCATAGAACTTCATTCAGGACGATATATTTCTCGTATTTCTGTGTATGTTTTCTTGAATTCATCTGTAGTTACAATATACTTTCCGGCCACCTAACCAATCTATTTTATTCTAGACATTAACAGCTTTGTTAGGAGCGAACATGGCCTGGTACTGTCCCGGCAAGAGACGAATTAATGAGATGCCAGGCAACAATAAGGTTTTCACCTCTACTCTGCATTACTCAGGGTTGAGTCGGTGACCATGTGGCTGTACCTGGCTCTGTACTGAGGTGTTGAGAAGATCTGGAAGTTCTGGAAGAAGCTGTACAAGTTGGGCCACACCTGTGGCACGATTTGGACCACGACAGAGTCGCATTTGGATAGAACAGGAAAAATTACGTCATGAAGCACTGACTCTCGCAACGTTCGGCCGTGGTATAATAACGCACAGTCTCGCTGACGAGCATGCTACATATTTCTTGAACAGGCATCGACAGCATATCCCGGTCTGTATTCGTCCGGACTAACGACGCACGCAGATGAAGAGGGCGCCAAGGCCAACAATGGAATTAAGAGGAGAAAGTTAAATGGGCGACACGAATGTCATACCAGGTGCGTGTAAATCTATGGGGCAAGCAAACTTAAGAGGTTCTGGCAAATTCAACTTGAAAAACTACAGAAAACTACAATGATCAAAGGTTGCAAAAGTGAATGTCGCAGGGAGACGGTGAGCGCACTTCACGCAAACCTGCTCTCTCCACGGACCAGACGAAGACTGCCTGAACATGGCGGCGTGGCTGAAGACGTAGGAGATGTTCCCCGCCAAGCCTTGGTAGCTCTGTTCATTCACACTAAAATAAAATAATTAATTTATTAAAACATATAACACTAAAATAAGGTAATCTGAACGCTCTTCAGCCCTCAATTTGTCGTTGCAAGTCTGTATTGGGTGTGTTTCTGTCCAAGCACATTGTTGCAAAAATATTAATTACATCAAATATATTACGTAAGAAAAAAAGATACAAATTATAACATAATATAAAGTCTGAAGTGTAAAATTAAAAAAACAAGAAAAATAGTAATAAAAATTCTTTAATTATGTTTTGCAAACCTTCACCAAATCACCTCTTCATAAGTTCAAGTTTTGCAAGTAACCGAATACAAATGCATTTACTCGAAACCTGTTATTTGAATTTTTTCCAATTTTGCAACTTTCTGCCGGTAACAGCGTCGTGGCGCAGAGGGCGCCGGCATTGCATACATTTGCACAGCTGACCGTGTTTCTCCCCTAACGACTTACTAACTCCTTGCCCTTAAAATCACCATTACTGGCAAGTCTATGGAAATTCAAGTGTTGGAAAAATGTATTGCACTTGCAGCTTGTTGTAAATGGTCTGAGACATAAAAGTGTGTGCTCAGATGATTGTGCTCTGAAGTCACGATGTCAGGCGGCTTTGAGAGAGGGATAGGGGTTGGAGATACTGGTGTGACGACAGCAGCCTGACAATCACCCAAGAGCAAAACGGGCGGTCATGGCACACGTTAAAATAATGATCTAAAATATAAATTTACAGTACAATACTTGTCGCAGTGAGCACAGTACATATTTCTAAATTAAGTAAAATGAAACTGTCAAAATTAACTGAATATTAATAAGAAACCCGTTTTATTGACCGTTCTGTGTACTATTTTCAGCCTGTACATTGCTGCTACACACAACGTTCCGTTTCCAACCAGCCAACTAGGCCTACTATCATTAAATCGTTTTACTATCATACTTGAGGTCTGGATGAAACTGTAATCAATACTTAATCACAAACAACATACGAACATGAGTGTCCAAACTTCAAAAGAGATTGATTGGGCTGAATAAAATACATCAGCGTG
Source organism: Medauroidea extradentata (assembly GCA_003012365.1). Taxonomy (NCBI): domain Eukaryota; kingdom Metazoa; phylum Arthropoda; class Insecta; order Phasmatodea; family Phasmatidae; genus Medauroidea; species Medauroidea extradentata. The sequence continues at coordinate 28,030 of PNEQ01031985.1, forward strand.
TATTTTGCCAACAATGTAACGTTCCGTGACGTAATTCGAAAATATTAAAATACAGGTTATGTACAGTAAACTAAAAATTCGGCGTGGTAAAATAATGCAGGCAGTAGTGCCTGGTATAATGTGTCGCCTTAATTCACATACATTCAACGTATTTTTCAGTAGATAATATCGGATAGTGTAAGATTTTCATGTTGACACCATTTAAAGAACGTTGAACTTTTATTTTTTTGCAATTAGATGTGCTATAACGTAATTAACATTCACCATTTGTTCCAACTGTTAATAATTTGTTAATTAAAAATATCTAACAGTGATTGTCATAATCCAATTCATTATAATTTTTTGCGTCAAATTCACAAAATAATGTTAGGGTTTAATTGTATGTCTATCTTGAGTTTCGTTCAAAATGTACTCGGATACAGTATTAATACAGGAATTGATTTCACATTTCCTACGTAAATAAATGGCATTTTATGACTGGTAACAAGTTTTTTAAGTTTATTTTCCAATCATTGTCTGTCAAAAACATTTTCACTTTTTCGTGAGTCACGAAAGAAATTTATTTCTCGGCGTACTTCTCTCTCGACATCTCACAGGTTCATTTCCCTTCTGTCGATCGATCCACTTGCGGTGAGGTCTTCTCACATCTATATACGTTACCTCTTCAGCTCGAAACGACCTGGATTAAATTCTTGGGTATTGGAAAACCGGCATTTACAGTCGGGCAGAGCCAGAGCCCAGACCGCTGGCAATCTTGCGCTGTCTCTTCTACGTCACGTCATAAAAGTGAACGTCGCTCCAGCCGATAGGTTAACAATGTTGAGTTCAATAAACCTCAGAACCCTAACAAACCTTAAAGGAGAAAACCGCAGAGAAAAAGAAGAAACGCTGGTCAATAACGCCAATATTCTTTAAAGATATATCCTACTTAAAATGTTTCAGCATACGTTTACGTAATTGTTTTTTGAGATTTTGTAACATACATTACGTAGGAATGTTTTTCAAAAGTATATTCAATTACAACAATCAAACTTTGTTTAATCTTGATTTCGTCTCCTTTTGAATGGAACCATTAAGTCATTTAAAATACACATTGAATTCTTCAATGAAACGAACACAAGTTGTGTAAATTTTCAGAATCAGTAGTTGCAGATATTTTATTTTAAACATTACTTCATACAAAACAGCATTTCTTGAGGCTGGTAGTTATAATTTAAAAGAGTGTTAGTTAAGTAATATCTTGGAAATGATTAAGTTTTGTATTGAATAATTACTATAATGTTGAGATACGACATTTTTCTTTAAATTAATAACCGTGTCCTAATTTTCTCCCCTTTCAGTAACTCAGTACCGATATAATGTAATATACGTGTCTCATATTCTGATCACGGAAATATTGCATCGACTGTAACACAGAGAGATTTTCAGCAATAAGCTTTGCCTATTCACTTTTATGAACTACCTATCTAAACAGCGGCAGAAATAAAACCTTGGAGTCGACTACAAAAGAGAACAAATAAGTAGAAAACAGTGTTTATCACCATTAGAGATGTGCAAAATTTGTATTACTTTCTGTCAGCATATTAGACTACAAATGGCTGAAGGCTCTTTCGGCGTCTTCCATAGCCCTCTAACAAAGCAAAAACGGTCATTTCAGACTGCCGTACTTACCGAACGTATGTGAAACTCAAATTGAGACGTGCACTGAAATTTACTACAGACAGTCCAGTTACAAAATTATATGGTCACCCCATAAAGTCCCAAAATGAAAATGGATCGGCGTGAATCTTACACGCTTGTTCAGTGCTTGGCTCATTGTTGCGATGCGGCATTTTTATGTGCACCTCGGGTCGTCCTTATAGCTCAGTCACTTTTGAGTCTCTAACTTGAAGATAGGAGGCGCACTTAAAGTCATCGCTCAGGTAAAAAGTTCGCTTGTGAAGTTGACGAAATCTGTTAGCTAGGAACGGTATTTTTTTAGTGACATAGCCGGGATCTTACAGCTCTAGGGTGATATCTTGCTAAAGCTGTGGCCAGTTTCAGTGGTGTAGTCAAACATTTCTTAAGAGTGCGTGGTAGATAAATAAACGCTGAAAACATAAATTGATTACTACGCTTTTTTCGAAGCCAATATGGATAAAATACTCAATGGCAATCCTAGATAATGGTATTTGCCAACTTTATGAGTAAATATTTATTCAGAATTACTAATTCGTTACGCGTAATCTCTTGCGCCGCAGTTAAATGCACGAGGCTCCGGCGTTAGAGATGTGCCTCAAAAGTTCGTAACTCTGGAAACTATTTTGTTTAAAACGTTGGCTAGAACTATTGTCTAGGATTGCTACTGTTTAATTTTCGCAAATATGCTTCAAGACACCTACAGTTATAGATTAATGATTTTAGCGTTAGATTATGTACCACGCCCTCTTAAGGAGGAATACATAAGTTTGATGAACTAACGGGTTGGTGGGAGGGGGTGTTTACCGAAGTTAATTTGGCTTGTACAAGTGAAGATATTTCTCTTGCTATAATTTAATCACTTTAGATTTAAAGTTCTAATTGTAAAATGACTTTGATTTATCATACAAAACTTTCATGTATTAGCTGAAGATAAAACATGTCACCAGGGGAAAGGGGAGGTTACAACCCCTGTTTCGTCCTCTCCTTCGCTTCACCACCGGCCAGTCTCCGCACGAGTGTTTACGTTGCCAGTCACGTAATCTGCGACCTCCTGTAGCTATCAACACGCCGGCACGTGACGTCGCTTCCATCACACCGGCAGGTCACTCTGTGCATGTTTACTGCGCTTTAACACCTCGCCACCCCGTACAAACTACCTGCAATCTCGTGTGCGACCCAACAGAATAAAAATATACTTTCCAAAACTAAAAATAAAAGAAAATTTTATGTTGCATTTTGAACTGAATAGTTGAAAACCGCGATAGTATGTCACACAATTCAGTATAACTTAATTTTCTTTAATAAGATACAAGTTGGAATAAAATCGCTGACCAAAAAACTAACTTTAACGTAAAAAGTCGAAAGGTGCTGGACACTAGTTGCCTTAAAAATTTTATCGCTACCTATTCATAAGAGTATAGTCATTATGAAAAATAATTTGAGTGAGAGAATACCAGGTCACAGCTATAAAGTTATTGTATTGTCATTGATTCTTAATACTTCTGCAAAATTTCAAATGATTCAAACGTCTGGAAGCGAGTGAAAATTTATTGAAACATTCCATTCCATGACTTACATACATACATACCTACATACATACATACATACATACATACATACATACATACATACATACATACATACATACATACATACATACATACATACATACCTACATACATACACACACACATACATACATACATACACACATACATACATACATACACACATACATACATACACACATACATACATACACACATACATACATACACACATACATACATACACACATACATACGTTCATACGTACATACATTCATACATGCATGCATACATGCATGCATACATACATACATAGCTTATAACATCGTTATTCATGTGAATTAGTTCAGTTTGGTAAGTAAGTTGGTTTTAGTGTCGTATTTAAAACGGCAACAAGCAAATTTTGCCTTTAACGAGTCCTTTCGCAGAAACTATGCGAGATAAAGAAAATCTATAAGAGAAAAATTTAGTAACATATTGTGTCTAAAATAAGAAAAAATATATCTGGTATAAATATGAAAATAAAAACATGGTAATGAAAATTTATGTATAACGCGCCATTAAATGGGAGTGTTAGATAACTTTATTTTACATTTAGTTATTGAGCCATAACAGTTTACCAAATTGTAAACAAAATGTTCTCTTCGAAAAAGCATAGCATGTATTCTTGGTAAACTTCTTGACATAAATAATAATGGAATATTTCATTAATTTGTCGTGCAGAATCATTACAAGATAATTAAAAGTTAACATCATAATGATTCTGTATGACAAAATAATGAAATATTCCATTATTATTTATGTCAAGCAGTTTACCAAGAATGTAGCCTATGCTTTGCCGAAAAGAAAATTTGATGATCCATTTTGAATAAATGTTATGGCCAAAAACTGAAAACACGTTTAAACTGTCTAACACTCTCCCTTAAGCGCTGGCTTCGAACCGTACAAGTAGGTAGGGATTAATACCCGCATAAATTATTTCCTTAGTAGAATACTGGCTTGCATTCGTCAAAGACGAGTCAAGACGGCTGTCGTACAATCACAGAAGTGATAGTGACACACATGTTCTGACGGTCAACCTGTTCAAGTACTCATATACCTAATAAATAAATAACTATGCAAAGTACGTGGTACATTCACACAGAAGCGGAGAACGTTCATGAAAATGTTACTTCTGGTTTATTTAACTACCCCGTGGAGAGTAAGAGACAGAAAGAGGGAACTTTTTGCTATAAAGGGAAGATATATTCAGTACTACCGGCTGGTGCGCTAACGTCATGACCATCAAAAAAGCACCAATTAAGGTTAGTCCTCGCACAGTTCCGTCTACAGCGGTCCTCGCGACATTGCCAACCACTTCACTTCCCCACGGACGTACGCTCAGCCGGATTGAAGTACATCGCATTCTGTACGCGGGAGAAAGGAAACATGGCAGAAGAAAGTGGTTCTCCAATTATACACAAGTATTCACGAAGAAGTTCGTCTACGACTTCTATAAAAAAATATCTACACACGACTTTTTGAATATGTGACGTTTATTTCAAGTGACTTTAGACCAAGTGAATTTTAGACTAAGTGAAGGTCAAGTGACAGCAAAATGAGTATATTTTATTGGTTAACTTAATATTACACCGGAAGTTATCGTTTTGAATTCTACTACTAACCAAACTATATATTTGAAGGAACAATATATTACCTAAAGCTGCAATAAAATAAAGAAGACAAGATATAAGGACTAGGCGAAGTGGGTTTCAGGACAAATAAGACTTATGCAAAGTGAATTTTAAGCAATCAATTTTTAGGCAATTGATCCTTGGGTGAAGTGCAGTCTAGGAAAGTAAGATTTAGGACAAAGGATTTTTAAGACCAAGTGACTTTTAAAGCAAGTGAAATTTAGGCTCTGTTGATTGCTTTATGCTATATGTCATATGTTTTAGGCTAAATGTTTTTTAGAGAAAGTGTATTTGAGAACAATATAGCGAAGTGTATTGTAGCTAAATGAATTTAAGTTCAAATTATATTTAGACTTATTGGCTGCATGGCCACAGTCATTTTAAAGGACAAATTATTTTTGAGCGAAATGGATCTTAGGACAAGTGATGCGCTTCAGGACAGATCAGTAGCGCAGTTTATATATATATATATATATATATATATATATATATATATATATATATATATATATATATATATATATATTCGTTCCAATACAATTGTAATTATTTTTATGTATAAATGGGTTCACTGACTGACTGACTGATCGACTGACTCACTGACATAACAAGCCACCGCCCAAGCCGCTGGACCTAAAAACGTGAAATGTCTAAAGAATGTCTAAGGTAGATTACTCTCAGGGTATAGACGAGCATTAAGAAGGGATTTTTCCAAATTCTATTCCTAATGGTGTGAAATGTGCTTCCCTTGAATCGTCGATATAGCTCGAACCCGACGAGCTAGTAAATGCTTCGAAATTCGTCAATTAAGGAAGTGAAAAGACGTGCAATGTGTTTTTGGGTATACCTCGATACCTAAAATGCCTTCTGTACCATATAAGAATTCCTTTTATGACAGCTGATACTGCCAATATTTTTAATACACGCCAGATTTCATTTTAAACAACCGGACGTGATCATATGGCCTGATGAAGCAGTAGTGGCAGCCCTGAATAACAAATCAGTTAACTTCCATTGTCGACGTTGAAAATAGTGTGTAGTATACGTGAAAAATAAGTAAGCATTTTGGAGGAAGTGCAATAAGACACGACACCATATCCAGCATAAAGTAGTAAACTTTTATGTTCTATTCAAAATTGCGTCATTTATATTACTACTTTACAAACAACCGCACCATTATCATTCGACTTGTAGTGGTTAACCAAAACAATGGATGGCCATGTCGCAATTGTGAAAAGTGAACGCGTTCGCATGCGCTAGTAGTTATTATAAGGTGTTACTTTAATATTCTGCGGGTATACTTAATAAATTGTGATGTGAGGACTACCTGGCCGGTAATCGAAAACATCAATGGGATATTAAGGCGTATTTCCGAGATTTGGAAGACGGGAATTGTAAAAATGTGCAGCCTTGATAACGACCGCCCGACAGCTTGGTATTTCTATAGCGATAACCGTCGCAAAGAAAGAAGCAAATAATCCAGAGAAAAGTCTTACGGTAAATGGAAAAAAAAATTTGCCTACCATTAATTTGAAAAGAATTTGTGGGTTAACACTACGGTTCTTGTTGTAGACTTATACACAGCATGCTTTTTTTTCAAGATGCCGACTCAATAAATTCTTTTTGTACGACAAAGTTCGTGTTTAATTTATTTTCTGGCAAGTAAATGGCACCGTTTAATATCAAATAAATATGAGATTACGTGCCTGTCCGCTGCAAAAATGTAAGCCTACATATTACCAAAAAAAAAAAAAAAAGTTAGAAGACCTAGGTCTATGTATTTCCCGGGCATTAACTTGTTGTTTATTATTCTATGTATTACCAAATTGATTTTAAGTTGATCTGGGCAATCAGGTTTACCCATGTTTGTACATTACTAACGCTTTATGTTGATATGTTGTGCTCTTCCAACTTTAGTTTGTTTTAACCAAATATGATACTCTCATTTTATCTTTTAGGGTGTCTTTATAGGAATAGAAACCAGAAGTATCAAATAGCCAACTATACAAGCTACCCATACAGGTTTATTTATTTTTGATATTGAAAAAATATTACTTGTCCGAGATCTAAACATTACCAAAAGGAAATCCACACATTTTAGATTTTATTGCAGTAATATACCTTAGTAATTGTTGACATATTTTAAAATGTCGGCTTGAAAGCACATGGTGGTAGAAGGATACATAATGTGTTTGTTTACATAGATTTACGATATCGATGTGGTTTCGCTCTTAACATTGATGCTTACTTAAATACCTAAACAGTAATTATATCGTTGTTTCGAAATTCGACACCTAAGGAGGAGGAAAAGGGTGAATATTGAATTTTTTTACAATGTCGTCGATAAAGCTTGATCCCAGTGGAATATTTTCGTCTTCTTCACGTCTACGAGACACCCATAAAATAGTCTTAAATACTACTGAAGGGTATTTTTAAATTATATCAATCGCTTAGGCGGTGAAAACACGCCGAATGTTTTTTAATGTGAACCCTCGATAGATAGAAAACTGGCCAGAGACATACTTGATTTTATTTCAGGATGATTACTCCGTAAATACCCGTAAGTAATTTCAGGATGTTTCTAAATTCGTCTTCTCGGTGCTGTGAAGGGATCAAATGTGCTTTACATTAATCGTTGATTTAACTTTGACCCGGTGGGAGATCGTAATGTTTTTTTTTTTTTCCTTCAATAGAATTCTTACAGAAATGTAAAAAATGTGATTTCAAGTTTTCTTCATAATTCAATCCGTAAACGAATTAAAACGGTTTACATTTGTTTTCGATCAGCCCATGGCATTAATCAAGCCAGACGAGTTATCGATGTGTGACTAGCTTTAGAATGATGTTTGCGTAAATACCTGAATTGTAATATAAGTTACTATATAAAATAAATCAGTCCCCTCGGAGGAAACTGCTTTGGAAACCAATTAAGGCTTACAATCCGAACAGCAAGCGCGATCATCGAGAAATAACGCATACAGAGTTACAGTTGGAAATAATAGGGATACGTACAATCTCTATCTGCCTCGAGAAAGTGTTTTGTTGAAAGATATAATGAAGCCCAATTTACACCGAAAAAATAACAGTAACAATTTTAATCACAAAACGTTAGTTACAAAAATGTTATCAACAAATTTTAAACAACGGTACACAGTTTTATAGCAATGTTGATAGCAAATGTGTTATTAACATTGCAGTACACATCAATGTTACTTACAGAGTTGTAAGAATGATGGACGGATGTTAATAGTAATGTTGATGACCGAAATGCCTACAACATTGCTGATAACATTGCTAGTAATAGTTGATATCAACATCCTTTGATCTAGACCACCCTGCAATAAGTCGTAAAAATAATGTTATCAACACAGTTGGTGAAATTTACAGTATATGTATATACTAGCTGGCCGGCTGCGGCTTTGCCTGCGTGAAATTATGTAATGTAAACAGTAACTCTGGATAAAATATGTGATGAAGGCATTTAACAGCTAGCGTATTCAATAACAGTGAACTGTAAATTGTGTTAGCTCAGTGTAAAGAGCGCGCGCTCGTATGATGTCGTAGTACTTCCCATCGCAAAGTCTTGCACGGGGTACGAACCCGTAACCCCACGCTCTCCCGAGCCACAAACTTTATACAATACCTGAGTGAATGCTTAAAAGCATGTCGTGATCACGGTCGTAGAAAGAACAGGTCTGGACAATCGCCTATCTAACAATGTATTTTGCTTGACCCTCTTGTTGTTTGGCTGTAGTTCGTCAAGTTACCGAGAATGCCGTACTTTTTGGCGCTGTTTTCCGGGCAGTCGGACTCAAACTCCGTCCACTTTTTTTCCATTGTTATATTTATAAAGTAAATAAAGATTGCTGGAGCCTTTTCTTAAATTTGTGAACGAAGAAAGTATTTCGTAAATTGATAAAAAATACGTTTTGATAAATTGTTTATCTTAGCGAAAAGGAAGTGGGCGGAGTTTAGTTCGACCGCCCTAACATCAGCGCCAATAAAACACAATATTCTCGGTAACTTGGTGAACTACAGCCAAACAACAAGGGGGTCAAATATCCAGGCGAGTATCCAGACCTGTTCTTCTACAGCCGTGGTCGAGATAATTCTTTCGTATGTACAGGCTACAGTCCAAAGAGGTTTTATTTATGAGTAGGCTGGTAAAAAGAAACAACTGTTGAATTATTTATCCGTGATCATTCTCTTTTTTCGGGAGACTGTAACTTTTTACTGCTCTTCACATCATCAATATTCGAATTTCATAAATTCCTGAATTTGATTTGTAGATATTTACATAAGCTTCAATATTATTGAAAAATCATCTCAATATCTCAACGGATATAAGCGGTACAAATAATTATTTGAAAACACATTTCTTTTAACAGCTTTCAAGGACGAATTTCGAAAATCCTGAAATTATTTTTTTTTGTATTTACGTAAGATTTGTTTTAAAGCAAAACCATTTCAATATTCCCACTGATTTAGGAGATAAAAGGGGTTAATTAAAAACACGTTATAGTTTTTTAATAACTTTCAAGGACGAATTTCTAAAATTCCTAAAAATAATTTTTAGATATTTGCTTAAGCATCATTTTAAAGAAAAAAATCGCCTCATTATCTGGACTGGTTTAGGAGAAATCACGGATTAATGAAAAACACATTTTACGGCTTTTCACCGCCTTAATTTACGAATTTCGCAAAATCGAAAAATTAGCAAATATGCATTTATTTGGTCAATATTATGTAGTTAAAAAAATATGATAGCTTTCCCGGTTAATGAGATACAGTTATTAGGCCATAAAACCTAGGTTGGAATTTTTTTTTTTTTATTCTATTAAACGATTAGGCCGAGACACTGTGTACAGCCTAAATCTAGCAATGTGTAAACAATTCTCGTACGTTGGAGCAACAAAATTAGGACAACAATACGCGCCATATAAGTTTTGTTTTGCTCTGTTTATTTTTATCTTTAGTGTATGAGATAGGCGTTCTCCTTCGTTGCTTCTTACCTTATCGCCGAGGAGATGTTCCTAGCCAAAACCGTGTTCCTGACACGTGCTTTTTCCCCCGGAATGAGTTATGGACCTCATGGGTCCTGGGCCGAGCCCACTAGCGGTCTTCTCTCAAACTATGCCTTCCCAGCCAAGCAGAGCACCTCCTCGAATAATGGCTGAATGCTCTTAAGCTTTATTCCCCCTTCTTTTTTATCCAGATTGAGCCATTACAACCAGCCGCTTCTCAATCTTACACCCTGCATATTTTTGCCGTGTTTGAAGGCTTTTTACATTGAGGGTGAGTAAAAGCGTTCCCAGAATTTCTTTTCGAGAGAAGCTGCAAGGTTTAACACTTGTGTTTGGATATCGATCTTTATGGTTACGTGGGAGTAATTTCATACTCTCATAGCGTAAGTTAACATAATTTATCATGCAATGTGCCAACTGGATGTTAAAACCGTACTATACATTGCCCATCAATTTTTTAAACATTATAAACATGACATTTCAGAAGGCACTGCAACCTATTGGGTTGTATCAAATACAAAACTACTTTTCTGACGTGCGATTGCGACCATTCAAAATGTACGTATTTGAAAAAACCATGATATAATAACTGTTCGGTTTGGAAAAACCACTAAAAATCAGAAATAGTACAGGGCAAAATACCACAACTGTGACCAACGGCTACAAATCCTGACTCTAAATGGTACGACACTACTGTGCGGATGAGATGTTAGTCACTTGTGTTAGCAAAGTGCATGGGTTTTGCAACAAATCTGCTAACGTCTGCTTTTACGGTTGAGTGGTGTCTCCTTCACATTCACCAGTTCGTAAAATATTAATGTTTTGTGATCATAACTATCTTAGCGGTTGCTTGCCTTCATCCTGGACAATCGACACTTTATGCTACAATAGCATCACGTAAACGTCCACTATGAAGGAAGGCACGACGTGTTTTCTGACGAACCCTAATTTGAGGTGAGTTAAAATTTTGAACACAAACCCATTTATCCTGCGTCACAAATGTGACTATTTCATATTAATTAAAAATCGGAACAAAATTCCCATCTATAGTGATTTTATAATCAGTAATTTTTATAGGTGAGTGTGTGAAGAAATTTCGCTCAGCGCTTAGCAGCGAGATTTTCAGCGCTGGTGAGGAGTGATATGAGGTGAGTATGGAACACCGAAATGTAGGAGCGAGGGAAACGGAATATCCCAGAGAAAACCCAATCACCAGAGGTAGTGTCCGGCATGATTTTCACATACGAAAATCAGGGTCTATACGAGAGATATTTAAACCTCAGGGCCGGATTTAAACTTTTAGGCGCCCTAGGCACGAACCTAGTGGTAAATACTGCCCTGATGAAACTATAAATTACCTACAAAGGAAAAAGTAACTAGGACTTAAAAAATGCTCAGTATATCCCGCTAGGGCTTAAAAAATGCTCAGTATATCCCGAACCACACACACACACACACACACACACATATATATATATATGTTTGTGTGTGTGTGTGCGTCCAGCAACAAACGCATTATAATCACACCATGCGAATCCTGGGCTAAATTAGAGGCGAAGATATTAGTGGCAAAACGTTGTACGATAACATTTTACATATACAATGTGTAGAGATAATGGTTCATATCGGGAAAACTTGACTGTTCGCTGGATTACAACACGTTCAGCTTACTAAAAGTTTACCGGCAGTTGCTTGTACTTGGAGCTGTTGCCCTATTTGACTGTACCAATAAGAATCCCGATACTGTAATATTTGGTACCTGTTATTGGTCGGTAGACAGCTACGTTGTCAGACGTGCATCACCCAATCACACGTGTCGCAAGAAACTACAGTGTTTTCAAGGGTATGTTCGCAAAAAAACATGTTCGCTATATACCAACATCTCTGACAATGTGACAACATAGTTAGTCCCTTCTTGCGCTTGGCAGATATCATCTGTTCTGACCTGCATATTATGGGTGCAGGTTAATATCCTGAGCAGTCCAAACATGATTCTACGTTTACTTGATGCACGTACATAAAATATAACCTGGACTGATGCAAGAGAGGACATACATATTTTCTTGTATGGTGTCACTATTTTCAGCGCCACAGAAATCGTTTCTTTCTTCCAGATTATTCCTATCTTGTATATTTAATAACTGCCCTTCAGGCATTCAGATAAGTTTATTGTAATTTCTGAACCATCCAAGATGTCAAGAGTGATATTTTTCCCCACAGTCACTATTGGCGTTGGAAAAGTTCCTGTTCTGCTTCGGGCTGGCGTAAGACAGGTATTAGTTATTGAAAGTGCATCAGATTGCGTGATTGTGCTGACATTTGGAGGGAATTTTCTCGCCACCGCATGAGAACGTAAATCGCAGATATTTAAGTAAATGAGTTGTCCTTCTGTAGAGGGCTACATAAGTGTTTTCAGATGTACGGTCTTCCACTCATAATAAGAGTAAACTTGTGAAACAGGTGAGTGGAAACAAGTGCCAAGCAAGTTCTGTTAATTATTTTAGGTCATCATATTTTCAATTATTTCACTGCTCACATAATTGTAATGTAGAATACATCCAGGGAGTCATTCTGTTTTCCAAGCTACTCCACGGATGCCTTCATTACTTAGACAGCGTCACAATATATTTTATTCATATAAAACTTTCAGTACCCAATCTTTGATTAATGTTTAAAGGCGCTACTAATATGAAATTTTCTGTAAATGTAAACCGAAATTTATTTTTAAAGGTCCTTTATAAAATAAATTTTAATGTGTTTTGAATTACGATTTGTCAAATAGAAGGAGAACCATCTACACACCGTAATTATTGGATAGGGTTATTTTAATACTTCAAATCAATGCTAGTTATTTATGGGTAGGAACATATTTGAACTAAAAGTTCCTAGAAGGTATCTTTGCGCCAATTAGTTTCATACTGTATGTATTAAGCTCCTAGCATAACTGAAAAATAAAATATTTGAACATCTTTTTGTAATGTGCCACAAAAACAAGTAAAATGTTTTGTTTGTTTGTTTACAGTTCAGCCTGTTGAATTAATTAGAGACGTTTCTTGTGAATGTTTTGAAATTAACGGACGTATTTGACAAGAGAAACAAAAGATTTAACAATTTACAATGTAAATTTAAAATCCTTCATAGAATCTCTCCTCCTGACGGGGTAGGGGAATAGTACTTGGTTTGCAGAGCAACCCAATTCTTCTATCTTACGCTCTTAATGCGTACTTAGTTAAAAGTAGTTTACACATGAAGCACTACGATCAGTCAACAGGTTTTCTCATCCATTTTGAGCAAATAAATGCGATTTTGAACCCAAATTGTTACCACTAAACTTCTGACGTACTTCTTTTAAGTCCATATGCCAAAGTTTAGCAATTATTTACAAGCAACATTATCTACAGATCGTAAAACAATTATTACATTTTTAAAACATATATAATATATACACGTACATGATGTTCCGGAACAACACCTACAAACTCCGGCAGGCGATTCCTTATGAAAAAAGTAACAGAAAATAGTTTTCACACTTTTCGCCTAAACGTAACATTAAGGATATTATGAACCTTTGAATACTACAATTTTAAATCATATTTCCCCAAAATATCGGGAGCTAAATAACATTTAAAAATGTTTGCAACATTGCTTTATGCTATTGGGATCTTGAAATCAACAGCAAATACTTGTTGATATCTTCAACCCTTAAGGAAATAGCAGGGGTGGCTACGTTCTAATTACATACAACTATTTTACCGTTATGATTCTCGAACATTCGAAGATTGTTTATTGAGAAATGAGACCTGTGTAACAAAATAGGTCCTCTAGTTTTCATTGTCTAGGACATACCGTTTATGCTCAAAACACACTTGAAGATTCGCGCAGACATTCAGAGCCTAGAGCATTGGCAATGCTGCGAACATCAATGTGATGTGTGCAGCGTACTGACGATGGTAAACATTCACTGCAAACTACAAGTACAAAAATGTTAAAGTAGCATATCAGTTTGTTGCTAGCATTCTGCGTACATATCGTAGCAGTTGTTAACGAAAATGGAAGTCCCCGGCAGCTGAAACGTGCAAATGGTATAATGTTCGTCATGCTGATAATAAACCAAACACGAATAGCTCAGTGAGATAATACTTGAAAAAGAAAATTAATAGTACAATGTCACTATCAGTGTTGTTTCTCTGAAGTATGGCAGCACAACCGTCACAGCGGTTTAATGGTCACGATGCTCGTCTCCCTACAACGCGATACGGTTTTGATACCGCCGGGTGTCACGCCGATTATCACGTGTGGGAATCGTGCCGGTACGATGGCATTGGCCGGTGGCTTTTATCGTGGATCTCACATTTTCCTTATCCTTCATTCCCAGTACAACTCCATGTTCACACCATGTAACCCTTCCTTGGCTCTCAAAATCTTAAATGTTTTGAGTCGTCCGAATCCCTTCATTCATTCTGTCATTATTCCTACAAGAAATCCTTTATGTTTGTTTCTGATTCGAAAATCATAAAAACGCTTTTATGTTTTTTCTGTTAATGTCTTTGTTTGTGTAATTTCAAAACTTGTGTACAGTACAGTCGTATGCATTGCTATCATGCAATACTTTGTCTTTTAAATGCATCTCACCCACGATCGCAGCACGCACATCTACTTATTGCAAGTAGCCTATACGGCTCGACACACTCTGTTACGCACGCATGCTGCTTCTTTAAATTTAAAGAGTTTGGCGAAAACTGTTTTTTTTTACAAGACTAAGCTCTCTGAACTGTTTTTGTGTTTGCAATCACACCCGCATTACAAATTAAAGAATATCATAACCTACGACGTTTTCAAATGTGTAACATGCCTTTGCTGCATCGTGTGGGAATCCTAAACGTTTATGCAACTCAATAACTTTTAAATCCAGACTTTTGGGAGATGGTTTACTTTAGAGAAAAAACATTGATACCGACATTGTACTATTATATATATTTTGCAAAAATTACCTCACTTAGTTATTCGTATTTGGTTTATTATCAGCGTGACAAACGTAATACCATTTACACATGTTTCAGCTACCTGGGACCTACCATTTTCGTTCACAGCTGCTACGATATGTACGCAGAATGACAGCAATAAACTGATCTGCTACTTTAACAGTATTGTACTTGTTGCTTACAGCGAATGTCCGCCATCATCAATACGCTGCATACATCACTTGCATGTTTGTAGCATTGCCTATGCTCTAGGCTCTGTTTGGCTGCGCGAATCTTCAAGTGTGTTATGAGCATAAACGGTATGTCCTAGGCAGTTACAACACAAGGACTTTTTTGTTACACATGTCTCATTTATCAATAAACTATCTCAAATGTTTGAAAATCCTTACGGTTAAACAGTTGTATGCAGTTAGATGGTAGTCACCCCTATTACTTTCATAATGGTGGAAGGTATCAAGTTGTATTTGCGGTTGGCTTGAAGGTACCAACGGAATTAATCAATGCTGAAAATATTGTTTTTTATGTAATTTAGTTTCCGATGTTTTAAGGAAATACGATTATAAATTTTGATATTCGGGGACTCATTACTCCCTTAATATTAAGATTAGGCTAAAATGCAAGGTGTAATCTCTGCTTGTTTTTGCATATGGAATCACCTGCCGGAGTTTGTTAGTGTTTTTCAACTACACCGTGCATATATTATGTGTACATGTGTGCATATATATATATATATATATATATATATATATATATATATATATATATATATATATATATATATA
>PNEQ01031986.1:0-33122 GCA_003012365.1 Medauroidea extradentata
CACACCCGACCTAACCACACCCAGCCTAACCACGCCCGACCTAACCACATCCGGCCTAACCACATCCGGCCTAACCACACCCGGCCTAACCCCACCTGGCCTAAACAATTCCGACCTAACCACACCCGGCCTTAACCACACACGGTCTTAACCACACACGACCTAACCACACACGACCTAACCACACACGACCTAACCACACACGACCTAACCACACACGACCTAACCACGCACGACCTAACCACGCACGGTCTTAACCACACACGACCTAACCACACCCGATCTATCTACACTTAACACAACTTAACCACACCTAACCCAACTCAACCACACCTAACCCAACCTAACCACACCTAACCAAACCTAACCACACCTAACCAAACCGAACCACACCCAACCCGACTACAAGCATACTAAACACAATTAACCCAACCACACCCAACCTAATTACACACAACCCAACTACCAACATTCAAAACACGCTTAACCCTACCACGCCCAACCTAACCATACCCAACTGATATATACCCAACCATGCTACAACCATTAAAGACACTTAACTCAACCAAACCCAACTTACCAATACCCAAACTTATCGATGCCATTCTAACAAGACCTTGCCTACCTGTAACCATTTTTGTCTAATGTGATTTATACTTATTCCGCATAATACAAAATCTCGTATAGTTTGAAGTGGCCTGAGTAATTCATTTTGCATGTCAAATATAAAGTTAAATAAAATGGTCGTAATTTACGTATCGAGGACTCAGCAACGGCAGCTCACTTCTTGAAACTGAAGTAGTCTATGCCTGGGCGTCACAACAACAGAGGTACCGCGACAAGCGATACACGCCCAGGGTGCCAAACACTTCTCGACGAAGGCTCGAAATAAGAAGAAAACATATCCCACCCTCCACAGTCTCTATAGTGACGGCGCGAGCGTGGATGGCGGGGCCCAGCGTGAAGTTGCGGACTCAATCCCGTTAAAAGCATAGCCCTCTTCCCTCCCTCCTCCCCACGAGCTTCCATAGTTTTTTCTTTAATCTTTTCTGGCGCGCGCGCGTGGGTTGCAACTTTGCCCGCGCCTTCTCGCGCTCGTCGGCGGCTCGGCGAGACTTCAAGGGTGGTTTAGCCCTGGGGGAGGGGGGGGGGAGGGGGTTGAGAGTTAGAGCAGAGCTAGGCCTTTCGTCCCGCGAATCTCGGATGCTGTGTGTACCGCTAGGCAAACCATTTCGCTGATTGCGCATGTGGGGCCATTAACAGCACTTACCGGACTGTCTAATGGCTGTAGAGGGGTTGTCCCGACAACGCACCATCGTGCGAGATCTCTCTCTCTCTCTCTGTCTCTCTGCATCTCGGCTGCTTCGAACTTCTGTTTACCGCTTTCATAAATCATGCCTTGAGCACACACTCTCGCACGACTTCTGCCCCACCCCACGTCGGGCGAATATCGGTTTATTGGCTTGTCGAGTGCTCCTCTCTAAATTCTAAACAGAGGCGAGCCTGTAGGAATGGTAATGAGGCGACGTAGATGACTGTAGGCTGAAGGACGACGCCCCGGAGAGACGTCTCGCTGTCCTGTCTTCCATTTGATGGTGAGTTATGGAGCGGCGTGTGTTCTAAAGTCGTTTGTCCTAAAGTATTTCTCCTAAATTCGTTTGCCTTTAAGTTATTCGTATTAAAGAAATTTTTTTTTAAATAATTTATCTTAAATTCATTTGTCCTAAGAAACGCTTAAACTAAAGTTGTTTACCCTCAATTCTTTTGTCCTAAATTCGTTTGTTCTAATATCAGTTGTCCTAAAACAGCGTTTGGACTAAGTCGTCCGACCTAAAGGCGTTTTTTCTAAATTCTTTGTCCTAAAAATTGATTGTAGACTACTAAAGTAGTTTGTTTTAAATACGTTTGTCTTACGATTAGCACAAACGATTTTCGGACAAACGACGTGTACTTGCAGAGTATATAGTAACCAAATGGAATACTATCAGCAGTACTCGGTGACCTCAGTAGTAGGAACTCAGATGAACACTTGCCAGTAAGGTTGCACGAAAGGAAAACCAACTGACTTACAGAAAAGATATAATTCTCACTGTATAACAGTGTAATCGACTACGTAAAAACACGTGTAAAATCCGCAGTAAAATATGGTGTGTGCGCGCGTGTGACGTGTGTGTGTATATATAATATATATACATACATATATAATATACACACATACATACATGCAATATATATATATATATATATATACATATCTACACATACATATACATACATAATATATATATACATATACCCTATATACATATAGATATGCATACATTTATACACATACATATACACATACATACATATAATATATATACATGTATATACACATACATATATAATATACACATTATATACATATATACACATTATTTACATATATACACATTATATACATATATACACATTATATACATATATACACATTATATACATATACATATACATATACATACACACATACATATATCTGTGTGTATGTATGTGTTTTGGCAATTTTTTATTCTAAATCTAGCATTATTTTAATATAAAACTAATATTCAATGCGGATTATATACATATAATAAAGTATCCCGTGACACCGCTCTTCCTTGTGTTAATTTCTGTAAGTCAGTTGGTTTTCGTTTCGTCTATAAACCGTTTTACGCAAATTTGGGCTTTGACGTGCCATTATACGAAAATTATGAAAAATACAAAACTATTAAATGCCTTAAAAGTATTCAAAATGTATGTTTATAAAATAAGCCATTACTCGTACAAATATAAAAATTATGAAAACAATTAAAATTTTACTACGAGCAGCCCCGCCCGAAAATAATAACCATTTTCTGAAAAATAAAAAAAATATTTTACAAATAGCTCTTTTTTAACGTTAAATAATTATAAAATAGATTGTAAAATTATTATATGAAAAAAACCAACCATATTTGAAACATTTAAGTTAGTTTCGGTGGCAAAACATACTTGTAAATCGACGATTGAGTATTCCAGGCGTTTATTCCACATCTAAACTTTCCATACCCCTTAATGTTCTTGCAGCGTACCAAATATAATCTCAGAAGTGTATTTGTAACAATAACCTTATCATTCAAAGCTCGATAGTAATAAAGAAAGTTAATTTGAAGTAGGTATCCTAATATTTAATTTCTTTAAATATAAAATGAATGCCAGTTTTTATCTAGAAAAGACATCAGTTCGTACAACCTAGACTTCAGCCACCTTATAACTTACAAGTACTTTTTTTCGCGATTAACATAAAAAAACTCTTTTCATGCTGTCCACAAAATGATTTGTCTATATGGATCTCAATGTTTCTGTAGTGGCTACAACATTATTTTGTAGTCATTGCTACATTTTATGGGGGCAGCAACAATTTTTTGTGTCCAACACAAAAAAAAAATTGGTGAGATTCAAATTGAAAAAAATATTTTTTTTTGTGGCTATGAGGTTTTTTTTTTCGTTGCAGTTACAAATAAATTATCTGTAAGTACAACAAGTGATTTCTGTGGTTAAGTTCCAAAGTAAGTTCAGCTTTTGTAGGAAATTGTACGCTACAATAGGTATTATAATAACTCGTCAGATTCCAAAAAACGTCATACGAGTTTTTTTTCTTAATTAAAACTTTCTTGTCCTTCATAACCTTCTAATTACTTTATTCTATAGATCTTCGATCGTTGTTATATTTTATTAAGTGCGTAGTATAGTGCAGTAAAATTCCTTTGTATCACATGCCAGTTACATAAAATGTAATCATAATTATGCGTAAATACATGCCCAAAAATAGTAATATTACTGACGACGTAAAACCACAATTCGAAATAATCACCCAGGTGACTTCAGTCAAATATAAGGTCCATTAATACGCTAACACTCACAAAAAAAAAAAAAAACCAAAGTGAAAAGTCTCAACCCAGAAACATGATTTTAAATTTATCAAAAAATTAAAAATGTTATTAAAAAAAGAAAAGAAAAAGTACATTACATCAAGCTCACAGTTAATTAGCGGCAACTGTGTTCCATTACTATCAAACACAAAATTCTAGACATTCAATATTTTGAACATCTAGAATATATTAAAACAAGTAAAATTAACAACGCTGGTATGCAGAATATGTTGCCTATCAGTAAGGCGAACGGAATTGTAACAAATCACTTACTTTTGTGATCACGGACGTACTTTGCGCATTGTTAGCATATCTGCAATAAAGTACATGATGACCTACTGCTCATATTGTTACTGACATACAGTATTCCTATCATACTGCATGTGTGCGACTTATTCCTCAAGGTACTCGAGTTCAAGAAGAAGAATAGACAAATGCACAGCCAAACAAGGTACAAAAGTTTAGTCCAATGCACACTTGTTGGTGTTTGAGGAGTAAAACAAAACTCCTAGCACGGTACAGCACACCCAAAAGATGGAGGAATCAAGTTTTATTTAACACGAGATAGCAGGGTATAGCAGGAACACAGAACAACAAAACCGAAGGAACGGGAAGAAGAAAGAAGGAAACCAAACCAAGTCACAATACAGAAGTGAAATACCCAATAAGACGGAGAACTCAATCACACAATCCAGCAAAATGGCTTCCCTGGCCAGCAACATGGCGGAACAGTCTACCGCCAATCAGCGTAAGGCAGCAGCTCTGCTAGCCAGCAGCTAGGCCAATAGAAACCTTTCGTAACATGCAGGAGTCAAACATACACGGGGTTGGTATCAACGACCTCGGACAGCCAATTATAGCGGTGAAGTTCGCCAATACGTCATTTCATGTCTGTACTACTATTTTGTCTGTGACCAAGTGGAAACTACTGTGTTTTTTCCTTCCTAAGTGTACTCTAGCTGTAGTGAAGAGGAAAGTAGAGCATGCCGGTCTTAGGACCGTTCAAACAATATCGTATACGATGTATAGAACCGCTGAATTTGGTGAAAATAAATTTGCATTGACTTGTTTCAATGAATTATGCGCACTTCTGCGTCATGGCCAGTGATTGGGTGTTACTGACTCTCAGGGTCTTGGGGTTCTCCCAGCAAATCACAGAACTTTATTCTGATTGGCTCAGTCAAATGAGTGACGCCTCCGCACAAAGACACTCTGCCAATAACCATGAAGCACAGCTTAAGAGGACGTTCCAGTGTTTCAGGCGCATGTATGCAACCCACATTGACACCATATGAATCAAGGCTACTAATACCTTCGCTACATCAGTAAGAGGATTACACATATCAAAATTATATTTGAAATTTATAAAAGAGACAGTCGTTCTTATTTTCGCCGCGTTCGCCGAAGTCAAGTATAAGGAATGATAGATTATAATTTTTTCAAAACTTTTCTTTTGTATTAGGTTTTTAATGTAATCGTTTGTTATACTAAATTTTGAAGAACGACTATCTCTTCGATAAAGCGCGAAGATAATGTTGATATAAGTAATACTCTTACTGCTATATGGTAGGTAAAATTAGCATTTATTTATATCGGTTTATATCGTGTTAATGCGGATTGCATACATGCGCCTGAAACACTAACACGGCCTCTTAAATGTGGACGTAAGACAATGAGACAAGTTGGTTCAGAATTCTTCTCACCAAAACTCACTGGGTCCAATGATGTGTTTAAATTTCGACATGCTAGACTACTCAAGTACACCGTGCTGTCGGTCCCCGGATTTCTGCCGTTGGTCGGCGCATTTTCCCAGCATCTTCATTTCGGAGCTGCTCCATCCTCACCTCAAGTCATCTCTCACCAGGGCTGAAGACCTCGATGTTAAGCGCTGACCAAAATTTCTCACTCTACTCTGTGCAGTCGTTTCGCGTCCCACTTGGTGGAAATAACTCTTGAGGACTCTCGCCAGGAAATCTCTTACTCTATGCCGGATATGTGACGTCACAGAATCAGTCCACCACCTCGAATGACACCATACCTCCCGATATTGAAAAGCAGTCTTCTCTGATTGGCTGTTTCTTTCAGAGAGAGAAAAACGGGATAAGAGAACTCTTTTTACTTATAGGTTACTGTAGTTGGAAGAGATGATTTACTTCTACAATTTCGGCCAGAGTTGAAGGAGTTAAGCTTGTTTCCTCCCCCTGCATTCCTAAACGAGCACCAAACCAGCGACTTCCTTCCTTATTGATGATACATATACCCGGAACCAAAAATTCTGACTTGCGAAAGTTACAAAATAGGCGAGCTGCTACGATGTCGATCCGGAGGAATGCTCGTTTTGCGTCTAGCTGACACTCAAGTTGACTATATTTCGCCATCGAGGACTTTGTCCGCCCGCTGTATCTACCAGTATGTTTCTCTGTCTAGTTTTACTGCTATGATTGTCTGGTTTCTCAATCCCGTCATTCACATGCTGTACCTCCGACTCTCTCTATTTTCTCTTTGTCCATCTCTACACTGCCTGATTCTTTTTCGTCCGTCCCTGTGTGATGTGCGACTCTCGGATCTTCCCTATCCCACTGTGGTGGACTGTCAGGAGACACTCTGCGGTAACGGATACGCGACGTGACAGAGGGTGGGTAGAGAGGATGTTAGAAAGAAAAAAGACACCGTCTGATCATACTACAGTTTCCCTCCAAGTAGCATCACCACCTCGAGGGACTTGTGTCCACGTCGTCGTCGCTACCTCTGGCGACAGTGGGGGGAGAAGGAGAAATGCGAAGCGGTGGGAATGAAATAAAAGTGGCTCTGTCCCTCCACCCACCCCTTTTCACCGTCCTGGACCTACCCACCATCATCTCCTTCACCGCGCGAGCCGCCCTTTTCTCATTTCGCCCTCCCAGGACTGCCGTCAGCATCTCGAGAGCCGCTTCCGGGGAGACAATATGTGCCGGGGCCCGGCTTTGCACGCGAATATATTTGACACTTGACAGCGCTGTCTTCAAGGCATGCGCCGACCACGATCCTTTCCCACCCCCTACCACTTCTTCAGGCCACCCACTACCGCAACAAATTAAAACCCACGTAATAAAAAATCACTGTGCTTCTGCCCTTACTTACTCAGTGAAATACACCCGTCTGTTTCATATCCGTGGGTGTGGCCCACTCGACAGTAACACTTCCTGTGGGGGAGGGGAGGGGGGGATTTTTGGCGGTGAGCGAGAAAGACTTTTGTCAGCGCTTAATATCGAGGCCTTCAGCGCTGGTGAGGGATGATATGAGGTGAGTATGGAGCAGCGCCGGAATGAAGGGGTGGGTGAAACGGGAGATCCCCGGGGAAAAACCGCTGACCGACGGCATCGTCGGACACGATTCCCACATGTGAAAATCCGGGGACCGATCGAGGCCGGGAATCGAACCCGGATCGCCTTAGCAAGGTTAGTGTTCCTGATTGGTAGGCAGAGACACAAAAATTTCCCGTATTCATTCGAAGAAAACTTATATTTTAAACTACTGTACGTAATAGTTACCTCCACGATTACGCTACTGTTTATTGATTTCGTTCTTGAGTACTCAGAACCAATAGCAATCCTGCAATATAACTCCTGCAGTACCTTGTCAGATGTACAACTGGCCACTTACATGAGCGAAAGCCAATGAATAAGCAACTGTGGCCAGAGTGTACATAGACTGTGGAATCCAACCGCCAGGACACTGAAGGGTTCCTGACTGGTGGACCTGTAGTATCCCTTACGATCACAGTGGGTGATTAAGTTAATTCTTTAAGTAAGAAACGCACAACAGAGATCATTTCATTAACGTTATATTCACTATCTCATACACGGGGTATCATCCTCTCTCATTACAATACGTCCTTACATATCCGTCATCGCCAACAGAATGCCCTTCATACACTTCTCTACACTCGGTCTTGCGTGCACCAATCACAGCTTCCCAACGCATTCAAACACATCACATCATCACGAGTAAACATGAACCTTATCCTACGTCCTACCTATATTCTACACCTCTTTAGCAAAGTTTTAGGTACTACAGGAGCTTATGTACGTTTGACCATAGTACCTGTAGGCCTACCGAATATGGCCCAGTTCTCAATATGGCCCACTAGTCACCATTGTCTCTTAATGCCGAGATCTATGTGGGATCGATACACACTAGTCTCCAGTATGAACATACACAATTCATAAATATCTGTCTTACATTATCCATGTGTTATATTAGTTATATAATTAATGACTTTGGCACACGTGATTTTTTAACCTTAAGCGGGCCACGGTATAGGTACGTATTTTACTGTGACATTTTCTAAATGCATGCAGAGGATTATACTCATCATCAACTGATTATGACAATGATTTATTAGTATTAGCCTACTATGTAGACTGGTTATTACACAACAAGGGTTCGGTTTTCGTTTTTTTTTTTTTTTTTAATTAATTATTGAACTTTTAAATTTTTATTTTAAATTCTAGCATTTTTATTTAAGAACAAAACTATTTTGCTTCGTGATTTAATACAGGCTAACTTGTAGCCTACAACATCGTTATTCACTGTGAATTAATTTCAGTCCGGAATGTCAGTTGGCTTTAGTGCCGTGTTTAAAACGGTAACATGCATATTTTGACTTTTTACGTGCGGAAAGTTTGAAGTAAAGTTCGTCGCTTGCTTCTATAAGTCGTTCAGGATAGAGTGAGCACTCAAATACGCATGATTAAATTCTATTTTCCGCCAGTTTATATCTTTCCGCCAAATGTAAACATAAACATTGCCGTGTGTTTTTATTTGCAAAGGCTTGTAAAATGTTTAAAACTACATTAAACTGTTCCAAAAAAAATTATCTACGGTATCTTACACATTAAATACACGGGTGTAGAATATAGCCTATGCTGTAATCGATATAAATAAAATTTATAAATACGTGCACTTTAACGTCTTATATCACTGGTTTCTGTGCATCGACTCTAATGGACGACTTGAAGAACACGTCCCCTGACGTCACCGCAGGGGAAAAGTACTGTGGGAAACAAAGCTTGTTTACAAACATGCTGATATGTTAGTTGGTACTTGCAGAAAGCAAATATGTTGCGCATCCATAGATTTGCACGCAAGGGTAAAAAAATAGAAGTTTCTACTTCATGGTTAAGATACGCAAATACATAAGATTAATGTTTACCTGAAAAAACGGCAAATTCCAAACAAATAATCAATTTTCTTGACGTACATCTCATCCGGGACATTTGAAGCCAAACAGCTAAATGTAGGTTATGTTCGGCTGCGGTATCCATGGAGATAGGAATTGTTTCCCACACCTGACTGAATCTCCGCCTCTTTTCAAGTCGTCCATTGACACAACACCTACTACCGCTGTTACGAATTTCGTAAACGTGTGCACATAATATTTGAATTTGTAACTCAACCACTTAGACAAACACACAACGTAATGACATACGCAACTTAAGAATATAAGTTCTGTTCAGATGGACTGTCATGAACGACGTACTTACGTAATTACGAATTTTCTTAAGGCGACCGCCTGGTTGGCGCTCGAACTGCGTGCAGCGTGTTCAGAGTAACGCTTTTTCTCAGAGACCAGTAAACATGCGCCCACAATGCTTAACTACGACAAGAAAACACACTTCACACTACTTGTGAATGTGACTTTCACGACCACGCACATTGGAAGCATTATTTTAAAGCCTTTAACTTGGCTGAAATCGGCTTCTTCACGCGGTTGTTTCTTAAGATATATATATATGTAACGGCCTTGTTCGAAATTGAGGTCTACAAGTACATTGGTCTTTGCTGCAGTGAGGTGTTCAATAAAATGGTAGTGTCATCGCTTAAAGTACCACAGTAAATATGTTACGGCGGGAACACAGCGCGCGTTTACGACTTTGGCCGTAGAGGCGATATCACAATACATGTACCGGCCGACGTCGATTTTCGCATCTCACACACAAACATACCCTTCGCCAGGCGGCCGCCTTAAGAGTGCGTGGTAGATAAGTAAATGCTGAAATCTTCAACTGATTTCCACGCTTTTTTCGAAGCCAATATGGATAAAATACTAAATGTCAATCCTAGATAATGGTATTTGCCGACATTACAAGTAAATATTTTTCCAGAATTACTAATTCGTTACGAGTGATCTCTTGCGCCGCAGTTAAATGCACGAGGTTTCGGCGTCAGAGAATGCGCATTACAAGTTCGTAACACTGGAAACACTTTTGTTTAAAACATTGGCTAAAACTATTGTCTAGGATTGCTATTGTTTAATTTTCGTATATAGGCTTCAAGAAACCTACAATTATAAATTAATGATTCTAGCATTGAATTATGTACCAAACCCTCTTAAGGGCGTTCTCGTGGCAAAAATTCAAAATTTAATATTTGTTTGACATAGTGTCAGTTTTATAGACGTAAATTGTGACAACATTTCCGACTTGTAGACATTTTTTATCTCTCATAGTTTTTCCATGGCGGCACGTCAAAATCAGAATTTGCAAGTTACAGGAACATAGGTTTAAGAAAAACCAAGTGACTTACCAGAATGAAATAATTTACACAGAAATTAGACATAATGGTCACTATGTTAAAATATTTAAAAACACAGAATGGAATTCCTTTGTACTTAAAAAAAAAATTCAAAAATGATGAAAATTTACCTGATATATGGAAATTAAAAAAAAAAAAGACAAAATTACTTTGTTGTGTGTTTTAAAATCTTTTGGCATAGTGCCCATTATATCTCATTTCAGTGTAAATTATTTAATTCAAGTAAGTCACTTGCTTTTTCTTAAACCTATGTTCCTGTAACTTGCAAATTCTAACTTTGACGTGCCGCTATGGGAAAACTATGAGTGATAAAAAATGTCTACAAGTCGGAAATGTTGTCACAAGTAACGTCTATAAAACTGACACTATGTCAAACAAATATTAAATTTTGTATTTTTGCCACGTGAACCCCCTCAAGGTTTGAAACAGGAAAAAAACGCGGCTTTTAGTTCCAGGTACTCAGGCTGGCGATTGTAAAACATAACCATTTACATATTACCAATGGTAAAACAGTCTTTTCTAATACTTTTGAATGTTTTTGTCAGATATCCATATTTATTGAACATTGGAAAAAAACACTCGTCAACAAAAACTACGCTTCCAAGCGAAAACCTAACTCTGATGTCACCTATCGGTGGAATATTTAACTACATCTGCAGAGCGAAGAATTTTCAGTGACCGTTATGTTCAGCCGGCACGGTTGTGTTACTTTGTGCTGGCGCTAATTAAGTCAGCAAGATCATATATCAACATTTAAAGTATATTAAACCCAAAGTTGTCGATTTCATTTGATGGTATGTCGGTAATTTTGTATCTAAAATGGTAAATACACGGAACTACATGTGATAGTTCGCTGCCAACCACTCAAGAAATAATGTAACTCTTTTTAATGTTGAATTACGTGTAGTGACAGGTAGCGATTTTTTCAAAACAAAACATAAAAGAGAGTGAGCGACGATGTTCACTCGCAGTTCACTCTCACACCCTCCTTGGTAGCCATATTGTTTTAAGGTTAACCAAACTTGGTCTTTCATTTATTTCAAACAATTGCAAATAACTCAGATATTTATTTTTACCAAATACTTTCAAAAAATTTGAGATTGTGTACAGTCATAAGAGACACAATTGTGGCCGAGCCTTAAGAGTAGTGGTAGGTTTCTCCATTAAAAAACAGCAATCCTAGACAACAGTTTTTGCCAACTTTCTGAGTAAAAATTTTTCTCTAGTAACGTATATCAGAAGAACAATCTCTGACGCCGTAATTTCGTACATTTAATTGCGGCACAAGAGATTATGCTTAACAAATGCATCTTTCTGGATAAATGTTTGCTCATAAAGTTGGCAAATATAACTATCAACGATTGCTGTTTTGCACGTTTTATATATTGTCTTTCAAAAATTGTAGAACTCAATTGAAGAATTCAACCATTACTTATCTACCATGCCCTCTTAAAAAGCATAGCCTGAGTGGTTGTTCAGGCTATTAATCAGTAAACACTTTCTATGGTTAGTCTACCCCTCAAAGCCAATGTGAATTATCGCACATTTGTTATTGGAAATATATTATTTATAAGTTGATGTGTAAGGTCAGGACGAAATATGTATTTTATTAAAAGTACGCTCTTACTGTAAACCCATCACTCATGATTGGCAACTTCGAAACGGGCGGAAGTCCGCATCTGACCCGCGCGCTTTTTCAAAATGTCGGCGCACGTCAGTGAAATGAAGGGGAGAGGAATTGGTGATGACGTCAGAGCTGGTGGGGAAGTGAAGGGGGAGGGGGATGAACAGCGCGGAGGGGCAATATGATGGGAAGTGCCGGCGGAGAAGGGGGGATGAGGAATGCGGGAAATCCGTGCCTGAGGGTGAGAGAGAGAGATGGGGAAACATCAGAGGCAGGCGACTGTTTAACCCTCCACCTCCTCAGAGAGAGAGAGAGAGAGAGAGAGAGGAAGCTCGCTCACGTGTGCAGACACACAGCGAGAGAGGAATGCCTTTGACGCCGTGGCACCCTGGAATGAAATATTGCGTAGAACAGGGGAAGGGGGGGGGGGGCAACTCGTGTGTTCGCGCATGCCTCACGTCCCCAGATACTACACGCTCCTAGATGCTGCAACCCCCACTGATGTTCCCCAGGGATGTATTCCCACCCCTACAACCCTCTGGCCAACATTTTTTATCCCCATCCCCAGTCTCTTTTTGGCACCCTCCTTCCCTCCATTCCGGCCCCACCCATTTTTCCCCCTTCCCCTAACTCGCGAGATAACCATTTTAATAGAATTCCTCTGTATTTGGCATGGCAGGCAGGCAGGCGAGTTGTCCAGCACGCGTGGTTGGCTGTGCGGACTGCACAATGTTGTCCATGTGTGCGCACACAGGCGAGAGAACTGCGTGAAGAATGCGTCACAGCCGCTTCCTACACCCAGTTTGTATCCTGGACTCTCTAGAAACCCAACACATTACTAGGGCGGAGAGAGAGCTACATAGGGAAACACTGGCAGCAACTGTAGAGCAGTCTCTAGTTACAGAAGTTTTCTGTAAAATCAATGTTTGTGCATTATGAGTCTGTAAATAACTGTTCTGGGAATATAGTATATTTCCAGGAATGGTAAAAAAAAAAAAATACTATTATCTGAGGAAGTCACTTGTTACCATTGAATATACAGGATGTTCCAAAAGTCCCGCATCATACGAAGAACAACTTTTTACGGTATTATGAAACAAATCATAAAATGTGCTCGACATGAGTGGCTGTAAGCTCAAAACACAGCTGCAGGCAATCTTTCATGTTTCGCAGAATGTTTTGTACCACAATTGGCGTCATAGCGCTGCATTCGGAAGCATTGCCTAAGATGCGGGACTTTTGGGACATTCTGTATATATTCAATGTTGTTACATTGATATAGATGATCGTTAAATATGATGGTATATTGCGAAAATGTTTTATGCCAACATACCTTTGACAACACTGCAGATTCTAACAACACGTATTATTGGGTGATGAAGGTATGAAAACAGCTAGCTGTCTACAGACCAATAACAGGCACCAAACATTACAATACCGGGATTTTTATTGGCTTAAACAGCTCTACGTACATACGAAAGCTAGTAATCTTTTCATAAGCTGAACGTGCGTTGAAACCCATAACAGTCAAGTTTTCCAGCCGTCAACCATCAATCTCTAATGATGATTTATCAAGTGGAAAACATCACTGTTTGCTAGGGTTCTGCGTATGTTCGGCTTAACAAAAGATTACTGGGTTCGCTGGTACGAGGAACTGGCACTCTATTTGACTGAGCCAATAAGAATACCGCTATTGTAATATGTGATGCCTATTATTGGTCTGCAGACAGCTACGTGATGTCAGACCTTCTACACCCAATCATACATGTTGCTAGAAACTGCAGTGTTGTCATAGGTATGTTGGCATAAAACATTTTCGCGACATACCATCATCTCTATACGTACGGGTATGAAAAATTCGCTAGTTCAATGACCTGCATGATAGAATCCAATGTCCTATGCATACTCAAGCCCCGTATATTCGTTCATTGTCTGCTGTCTGAAAGAGGAGCAGGTAATGGACAAATGGTAGGACTTCAATATACACAGGATAATGGATTCTAGCATGTTGGTCGTTGAACTCGCGTAATATTCCTAGCCCCATCTATTCGTTAGTACTGATGTAGGACTATGTAGTTAGAAAAAAAAAACAGTGACAAAGACTTAAGCTGGAATTTTATGGCATTATCGTTCAGACTTCTAAGAGGCAAAGGAGAAATAGATATCCTGGCGTATGTAGTTCGATAGTTTGTCTTTTGACATATACAGTAACAACATACTGTTACAGCACGGTCGTAGAAGAACAGGTCTGGACACTCGCCTGGAAACTTGACCCCTTGTTGTTTGGCTGCAGTTCACCAAGTTACTGAGAATATTGTGTTTTATTGGCGCTGCAGTTAGGGCGGTCGAGACTCCCTTAAGGGCGCGATCTACCTCAATTTTCATGTCCATATATATTTATACTATATATATATATATATATATATATATATATATATATATATATATATATATATATATATATATGAAGTGTACGTGATGCGAGATGTTTCTGGTGTCTCAGTTTCTATACTGTCGACAGGATAAAGAAAACAAACCACGTGTTCCGCACAACGAGTACAACATCCAACCCGTTTAGAGGGCGGAAGTAATTCTACACGAACAGAAAAGAGTTCAGAACATTTCCGATCGTGTCCAGTGACGGTTGATATTGACTTTTTTTTTTTTTTTTTAGGAAAGGACGGGGGCGGTAAATCGCAAACTTCGCGGATCGAGGTATTGAAAAATAACGGAAATCTTTTGTCCGAACAGACTCCAGAGCAACACGGTGAATGTCAACCCCCTAAACTAACACACAGATCTTTAGTTTCAAACGTTCCCAGTGGCTGAATACTTTTACCACACATTTACTTATAAGTTCCATTGAATAGTTTATCGTTCGTAAGGACCTGAAAATTGCAAATTTTTTTTTTCGGGCACACTGGGAATATCTCAGCCAACTGTACATTTGTGTCACTTTTACTATAGCCACTTGGGTTTACATCTTCTGGAATGCTGTACTGAACCTATGATTGTAAAGCAACTAAACTAAGGTCCAGAAATATAACATGTATGGCCGGAAAAAATGTCGCTGATTCAATTACCCGCATGTTATAATCCATTGTTCTATGCACATTCAAGCCCCGTCATTCGTTCATTGTCCGCTGTTTCACTTAATAGCAGCTAGTGGACAAATGGTTTGGACTTGAATATGCACAGGACAATGCATTCTAACATGTAGGTCATTGAATCACCGAAATTTTCCGGGCCCTAGTTATAGGTCATTCGGGGTAAAGTGAGCACTACAAGATTCAACTTTTGAAAAAAAAAAATGAATAGCCTATATTGCATACAGTATCATTAACAATAGTTACCTTATTTCCTGTATGGTTGGCAGAGAATTACCATACATATAGCCTACTGTATTTCCTTTTATAATACAGCAAAAGAGAATTGGAATGAATTGAAATCGATATATTTGTAATTTGTATTTCATGTGATTAACAATTTTTCCTTTCTCAAACTATAAACGCTTCTACCGATGTGCACAATTTACCTTACCTACACAAATATCAAGTTAAGTGCCCAAAGAAGTAAGATATTTCCTTTCGTTAGCCTTTACAAGCGGAAAGATACGAATTGGCTGAAAATAGAACTTTAGCAGTGATTTTATTAGTGTTCGCTTTATCCCGAACCGCTTATAGTATATCTGCATGTAAAAACTCTTCCTAAATAGGAAAAAAAATACTCATACACTATATGGAACGCTTATCATACTTCAGGTTACAAATAAAGTAAATGTTTAGCGCTGTTACTAGACAAGTCTGGTAAAAATCTGTACGCATTTACACTTTCCTTAAAATATGCGATCGGTACCATTTATGCCGGAGAAACAATTTTACGATGCCTTTTTTTTTTCAACACCCATAAACACGGGTGCTGTAAATTTACAAATAATTTTCCATAGTGTATGTCAGTGAGCAGCCAACGGGCAGCCGTTGCGTACTTGAGTATATGCACAGATATTCTTGGAGGTTAGCCTAGAAGACAGTAAACCTGTGAATTTTCCCGACTCTACCAATAACTGAATGACAGCTGCATGTGTACGTGATTATTACTGGAGTATACCTTGTGCAAAACTACTTTTTTATGGGTGTTTATACGTAACAACTATACTAATATAAGAAAGCGTCTCCAACGAAGGTGGTAAATTCTCTTAAACGTAATTACAGAATTTTAAATCATAATGTGGCACATAAATTAAAACGCATTACAATTCAAAATTAATTTTATTAAAAATTATAATGTTGCATTTAAATTAAATCACATAATTATGTTTAGCCAACGACTTCAGTTTCATGCAATTATTGTGACAACACTAAAAACAACTAAATCGTAAATGCAAAAGAAAAAAATACTTAATATAATACAATTCATCATGATATTCATAAGTTTCACATTGTGTTAATCAATTTAATATTTCACATTCATATCTGGGGGAGAAATAATGGAAATATTTACATCGACACACTTACAATTCCTAGAGCCACTGATTTCTAGGGAAAATAATTTTGCCCCAGGTTTGTATCAGAGCCCTACGTGCACATCTGCAGCTATGCTTCATGGTTATTGGCAGAGTGCCTTTGTGCAAAGGTGTGTCATTCGACTGCACCAATAAGAACAATGTTACTGCGCAGGTAGAATCCCAAGACTCTGAGAGTTACAAACACGTCCAGTCATTGGCCGCGAAGCGGAGCCGAGGATGTTCATGCAATACACTGAAACAATTTGGTACAAATAATTTAAGAGGCAACTGCGAACGTGACTCGAATTCGTATTAAATAGATTCCTACAATGTGTTCAAAAGTGAGTGAGAGATTTAGGTCTTTAGCGCTGGTGAAGGGTGATACGAGGTGAGTATGGAGCAGCGCCGGAATGAAAGGGCGGGGGAAACGGGAGATCCCCGAGAAAACCCGCCGACCAACGGCATCGTCCGGCACGATCCCCACATGCAAAAATCCGGGGACCGTCCCCGCCCGGGATCGAACTCGGATCGCCTTGGTGGGAGGCGAGAGGTCTGACCCCTCGGCCACCGCGGCCCCCAAGTGTTCAAAAGAAAACGAGACAATTTTGTGACTACTAACTGAAAATGTACAGGAACAGGAGAGTTTCACATTTTTCACAGTGTCGTATAGACGCACAGATACACCAAGAATCAATAAAATGATAGCTTATTTATTATATTTATTTATCCACGTATAGTTCAGTCATGATCCGGTTTGCAACAAATACGTGTTACATTGCATCAGATAATTTACATCTGCACCGAAAGAAATACAAATAAAAAATCAAGTGATAACATTTACCTTAAAGATAGAAAGAAATCAAAGAACAATAATTGCCTTAAAGTTAACTACCTTAACAATATCTGCCTTAAAAAATTGAATTACTTAGACAAAAAAAAATATTACATGTACGAGCATTAGAACAGTTTCAATGAATTTTTAAGTCTTCTAAATACAGAGTTGACCTTTCGTCTATTCTATTCTGAAGTTACAGAATCGCCCCTAAAATTATTTACTATTACATGATTAAAAGAAAAAAAATAATTAGAAAACCCGAAGACATTTACTAATGTAAGATTTTGACTATTTTTATGACATCATTGACATATAAATATTAACTAGGCCTATTTTATATAAAGCGTTCTCCTTCATTCCATTTAGCAGTTACATGTAAGTCGAGATAAGTACAATTATTATGTTCTTAAAGTGGCTTTGAGTTTGCTCAGATTAGATCTTCCTTCATGTGGCAGGTCATTCAGCAGGTTAGGCCTACTTGCCAAATAAGTAAAAAACTTGTTATATCTAGCAGTTCCATGTACCGTGATTCTTAAATAGTTTTTATACCTGGTGACGTGTCCGTGTTTAGGTATACGCTGCGTTCATTTATTTATCGAATGTTTCTGTTGGTTATACTTTCCTATTTTTCGTATCTGTCTGATGGCCAGATAGGGGTGATAGTGGTGACAGGGAGGGGGATGGCTTAAACGAGGTTATGAGGGGAGGCTGTATGGGCCCAGTAGTTAGTAGGGCACATCTGCAGCTGGCGTACAGCTCATGTATATTGGAGTAGCAGCTACGGTGGAAGATGGTGCCATGGAGGTCACTAGGTCGCTGTTATGTAGCACCGCACAGTGCAAAGGTCGTGTGCGTGTATCACACACTTCTACCTCAGAGATGAACGCCTTAATCAATGGCCAGTGTTTCAGTAATGTCAGTTACTGTTCCGATAGTGTTGGCGACGGTAACTGAGAACTGTTCACGGCTGACTCCTCGTACGAGGCTACACGACTACTGATTCCACTGCAGCTCTGTCAGTGAAAACAGACATCGGCGCCAGATTCAAACATCTGTCCTCTAGAAACTTTTATAAGCAATCAAATTATTTTGGTGATACATAAGACTGTATCATATGTACATCGAAATATATATCTTGAATAGGTTTTTCAAAGTAGTAGTCATTGAAAAATAACATTAAAATTAAATTAATAATTTTGTCAGCAGAATATTAGCGGATTATTATGTGAAATGTGATTATTCTTGTAAGAATGTAAGCTTTTAAATAGATTCACACACGACTTTCCTTTTATTTACGCATTCATCACTGCCAATCGTTCCGAAACTCTCAAATCACTAGCAATGACGAGATAATTACTGATTACTGACCTGGTTCCGGTATTGCTGACAAACACTGACAGGCAATCAGAGCTCACCAGCAATAGAGTAGCACTCGTAGAGAGAAATACTTCCCGCTCTGTCTCCAGAGACAGGTGTGCATTTCAGTGCAAATATGACGGCAACCACTGCTTGTGTAAACAAGAGGGAAAAATGTTTGTTGGGGTAGAAATTCAGCGATTACCTTTCAGTTCGGCACTTGAATAGATAACAGGCAATATAAGGTGAAAACATTTTTTTTTTCAAATATTATTGTTTGTCGCTAAAGTGGAGATAAGGTTAACCTAGCCTAGATGTTCATGTTCATATTTAATAGGTGGTAAAGAAAAAGAAACAGGAGATATTTTCCTCCCGGATTCCGTAGACCGAAATTTCTAACTGTTATCAGCAACTGGCTTCAAAGAAAATTGTTTAACATAGCCTATATATATAATTTGATTTTATAAAAGCGTTAGTATAGTTATATCTAAACTTTGAATGCTTAACACCTTCCATTGAACACCTACAAACGCTGATATCATTACGTTATTTTTATTTAGAGAGGTAATAATTATTGGTAAAACGAATTATTTATTTCAACTTGTTTAATTGTTTTACGTGCACATCTGCAGCTGTGCTTCATGGTTATTGGCAGAGTGTACGTGTAGAGACGTCTGTCATTTTACTGGGCCAACCACAGAAAGGTTACTGCGACGCCACATGTCTGTGATTTGCGGGGTACCACACAACAAAAAATACAGAGCAAATACGTACGACGTTCGAAAAAAAAATTAAAAACGTTATTATTTTTAGTATATATTTTTACATATTAAGTAACCCCAGGGTCAAACTAAACTAACAGTTATGATTAAAGAGTTCTTATGAAAACCAAATAAATAAATAAATATATATATAATATATATATATATATATATATATATATATATATATATATATAAAACTACAAAATAGAGATAAGCATACCAAATTATACCTCACATATTAAAAAAAACTAACGTTGAATTCAGAATCTGCATTCTTCAAAACGCAATTTTATTTCTATACACAGGCCTTCAGTTTAACGTATCCAGGCTAACAAGGACCGAAAAAAAAAGTAATAATAATTTCCGTTTCTCTGCCACGAGCGGGCGAATTTTTATTTCGTTTCATCCGCGCACAAAGCTTTCCACGTCGACTGTAGCTGACGGAGAGAGTTCTCGGTTTCAAAAAGGCATAGGACATTGCACATTTCCACATTTCCTGCGCGCTCGCTAGAGAGACACGCAGAGAGGGAGAGGGGGAGAGGGGAGAGAGAGGGTTGTTACACTGTGTATGCGTGTATCCGGCGCTTTTCAAAGAGAAACCCGGGTGCGACAATCGCTAGTGCGGGGCCACAGTAACGACACGAATATGCTCATTACCGGCCCGCGGCCCCTTGTTAATTATACAAGCCCGCCAGGCAGGGCACAGGCAGCGCAGCGTCGCTGTAAGGTTGGTGTCACTGACAGACTACGGAATCCACACTAACGTTAATTCTACTGCAGGTCGGAAGGAAACCTTGTCTTCTCACTGCAGAGTTTGGCATAGGGAAAAACTTTACCGCTAGTTTCGCTGCAGTCGCTAACGGGTATAATAAAATACATCATCGTAATATTAAATTAAACCAGGTTTGGTGGAGAAAGAAGTATTTTAAAATTAATTTTGAAGAGATAAATAAACCAATTCTTGTTGCTTTCAAATTACCAACTTCATACAATTTAAAATCTACGCAAGCTCTGTGATTTGGTAGTTTACAACTCTTACCGATACCAGCGCTCAGGTGGCAGAAATTGTCCCTGCGACAAACTTCTAACATTGATCTTTCTAACATGTAGTAGAACTAACCTTGTCCACTCCCGCCTCTCTTTTTTTTTTTTGAGACAGTAGACAGTTTTAGAAAAGTGTGTAACTAACAAAGTCTTGCACGGGATACGAACCCGTAACCCCACCCCTCCCACTTTATACAATACCTGATTTAATGCTTAAAGGCAGGCCGTAATAATTATTTCGTATGTACAGGCTACAGTCCAAAGAGGTTTTATTTATGAGTAGGTTTGTAAAATGAAAGATCTGTTGAATAATTTATCCGTGATCATTCTCTTTTTTTCGGGAGACTGTGACATTTTACTGCTTTTCACATCCTTAATTTTCGAATTATATAAAATCCTGAATTTGATTTGTAGATATCTACATAAGCTTCATTTTTATCAAAAAATCATCTCGATATCTCAACGGGTATAAGCGGTACAGATGATTATTTGAAAAAAGAAAGAAAAAAACGTATTAAATTTTTAAAGATCTTTCGAGGACGAATTCCGAAAAATGCTAAAAAAAAATACTTTTTAGATATTTTCTTAAGCATCGTTTTAGAGAAAAAAATCACCAAACTATCTGAAATGGTTTAGGAAACATCGCGGATTAATGAAAAACACATTTTACGGCTTTTGACACCCTTACTTTTCGAATTTCGAAAAATCCATTCTTAATGGGTCCCTACGTGGCAAGGGGAAGCTTCCCTCAAAATTGCATGGTTCTAGGTGCATTGATGAGCGAGTGTCTCTGGACAATTCATTTTATATATTAAGATGGAAAACTGTCATTTTTATAATTTTAATGTGATAATATCAAAGCCTCCGTAATAACAGAATTTCAAAAATACTCACGTTCTTATTTTAATTTTTTCTTATTTTTGAAAGAACTGCGTAATGGGAGTACATGACTGGTGTTAGTTGTTTGGACATGTCGTAATGGAGTATGGCCAGGCAACTAACTAATATAATTTTTTTACTAACCGAAGATCTCTTCGCGAGAGTATTTTATGAAATTTGGGTATTATAGAAGCCTAGATATTATCATATTAAAAATTATTGTTTTTCATATTTTTTTTGGACTTTGTGGTTTCAAGCTCATATTTTTCTAAAAACAGTTTTTAATGTTTTACTCGATAGTAAAGCATTCTACCGCATAGTGCTATATAAATAAACGTCCGCTGATAAAATATGTACTCGCCAAAAAATCTCATCGAATTTTGATGAGTAGTCCAGTCTTCCGCTCGACAGTGTACCTTCCTATAGCCTACACCTTAAACTCTGGGTACCTTACGTAAGGGATTATTTTCCCTCCACGCGAGTTGCTGTGTCCAGTACAGAAGTGTGAATACCGGGTGTTAATTCACACGGTCTGGTGGAATACAGCTCGTGGCTACTAGAGGCGAGAACTTCTAGAGCATTCTGGTTACAGAGCTGTCAGCCTCCCTCTCCCCTACAACCAGCTACCCCTCCCCTCATCAACAGCGGCTGAGCGATTGATTTTAGCGCCAGTGTTCTAGTGGCGGCGGATATGGTAAGTAGGTCACGTGACGTACAGAGGCTGCGTACGTGCCGCGTACTATGCCGCTCCCGGTCATTCACACCCCCTGCTGCATAAATGACGCCGAATACAACATTAATAAGAGTTTCCTGGGCATTTCGCTGACTCATATAGGACAAAACGGACCATGTATCGTGATACACATTACAACGTGGTAAAGCACATTTCAGTCATAATGGTGTTGGCTTGTAAAGACTATATTTGCTTAGGATGAAATTTTTTTCCCATTCAGTAAATACAGAAATCCGTACTCAATACATAACGTAAAATATTACCATCATTACTACTATGTTTAACATTTCGTTGATATGGGCAGTAGAAACTTTAGTCTTTCGTGGTATCAAATAGGGGTAGGTTTGCCCACAGGCGCAACTAGAATGGGCATTTTGGGAAGGCACAATTCTGTGAATACTGTTAAACTCAAGCTACCCTTACCTGTAATTAGTAACGTAGACAGAATTTATGAATTTCAGACGGTGAAGGATGGCTATCCTGCGAATATTATAAAGGATCACCCACCATATCTTTAAGCGGGGGGTCCGGATTTCAAGGTGTAAAATAGTGCTATTTTAGCAGTTTTCATTGCTAAACATTGAATATTATACTGGTAACAGTATCACCGATTATTCAGTATTAAACTAATTGTAATTTTTAAGACCTTGGTTGGTTGTTTATTTGGGGGGGGGGTGGCGTGCCTTACCCCCCCCCCCTTAGTTACGCCTATGGGTTTGCCCTATTAGTTGATATGATGTTTTGTCGCGGGAAAACTTGACTGTTTGCTGGGTTTCAACACACGTTCAGCTTACCAGAACATTACTGGCTATCGCTTATACGTGGCGCTGTTACCCTATTTGACTGAGTCAATAAGAATTGCGCTATTGTAACATTTGACGTCTATTATTGGTCTGCAGACAGCTACGTTGTGTATGACACCCAATCAGACACGTAAAAAGAAGCTACATGTTTTCAAAGGTATGCTGGCGCAATACAATGTTATTGGTCTGGTTAAATGGGATCACACGAATAAATGAAACCTCGGACATGTAAATGCTGTATTGTAAAGCAGAAGAGCAGTCAATATTTTCCACTGTCGACAATCCTCTGTATGGCTACGTATTACAATTATTAAACAGTGCTCAAGCTAAGTACAGCTCGGAGCGCCTTATTATTTAAATATTAAGAAGAACATATATTTTGTTTTGCCATTTCACTAAAAATGGAAACAAAAATCCTAGGGTTTCAAAAGTTCTCAGCTTACAGTGGATATAATTTACCAATAAATAAGTGTCTATATATCATGCATGTTTTGTTTAGTAAGTGTTAATTAGCCTATAATTACTCCGTCAATCAAATTGACAGCCAAAGTGTTGAAATCAGGAATTTATGTCAAAATTATTTCCTTCCAAATGAATTAGTTATTTTATTCTAAATTCGTAATTTTTAAATTTACATTTAAAGTGTAGGAATCATACAAATACGTACTTTTCAAATCCTTTCTTCTGCAATATTTACCAAAAAATTTTATACAGAACCATTTTTCCTAAGTTCTCTTTGAATTAGTTAATTGATATTCAA
Organism: Medauroidea extradentata; assembly: GCA_003012365.1. Lineage (NCBI taxonomy): Eukaryota > Metazoa > Arthropoda > Insecta > Phasmatodea > Phasmatidae > Medauroidea > Medauroidea extradentata. The sequence continues at coordinate 23,811 of PNEQ01031986.1, forward strand.
ATAATTTTTATTTATTTTTTCAGTTGAACATCATGAGTAGAGATGATGGTATATCGCCAAAATGTTTTGTGCCAACATACCCTTGATAACGCTGTAGTTTTTGCAACATATATGATTCGATGATATGCCCCTGACGCTACGTGGCTGTCTGCAGACCAATAACTGGCATCAAATATTACAATATCGAAATTCTTATTAGCTCAGTCAAATAGGGTAATAACTATGTTAAGTTCAAGCTAAATACAGTAATGACTAGATTTATTTGCTTGGACATACTCCATTGCGAAATAAATGACCGCCAAAAGAAGACTAAAAGTAAGACATGAAAACATCAATAAACAGAGTATGCTTTAGTCATCAGAATACATACACAACATAAAATTCCACAACTGGAATCGGGTTAGATTATTTTTAGTTTTATTTTGATAGTCATTTATTTCACAATGGAGTATTTCCACGCAAATAAATCCAGTCATGCATTCCATTGCACAGTTCTTTCAAAGATCATAAATACAGTAATCTTGTGGTAAGCTGAACGTGTGTTGAAATCCAGCATCCATCATCTCTACCCATGACTACAAACTTAACAGGCAAAAAATTTATCAAACACATTAAGGACGAACACCCTCAATAACAGACTTACATTATGTAAATTTAGCGGTTCAACGCCCTCACAGAATTTAGCTGGGGTGCAATGTCTTCTTTGTTACGGAAATGGAGCTTGGAGCAGTGAGAAGATGAGAAGATAGGTGCAGAGATGTTCACGCCAAAACCGGAAAGTTTTTTTAAACTTTTTTCTGGATTTGTTCCAACCTCCGGAGCAGGACGAGGCTTGATACGTAGGAGGTTTGGGTTCAGTCGGGTCAAGGTTACAACCATTCCATCAGCTTCTTTCAAATTGCATACTCTCTGAGCTGATGTCGCCTTGAATATGACAACTTCAGGGTGAACTGACCATATGTCGTGATACACATTAAGGCCTCGCTCTTTAGTTTTGCAGAGGTTTCGAAAAATTATAATTTTAACGTAAATTAATACATATATAAAAATATTTATACTTACATTTTTAACACTTATACATCATCGTTTGTATATAATTTTTTCTGCTGCAATACGCCAAACGATTTTAGTTTTTTTTTTTTTTAGCCCCTGAAATATCACATATTTTGTTGTGAAAATAGGCCAAAATGAAGCAAAACAATTTTTTGCTAGCAAACGGTACATTATTTAAATTAATAATCTCTGCCAAAATAGTGTATCGTGTGACAGTACACAGTATCAATTTTTTTCAAAGAATTTGCTTTAAAAAAAAATTAGTGTTATTTGCAATCGTTTGAAATAAATTCTTAAGGCGGCCGCCTGTCTGGCGCTCTAACTGCGTGCAACGTGTTCGGAGTAACGTTTTTTTCTAAGAGACCAGTAAACCTGCTTCCACGACGCTCATCTAGGAAAATAAAACACACTTCACACTACTTTTGAATATGGCTTCCAATCAATACACCACGCACATTGGAAGCATTATTTTAAAGCCCTCAAACTTGGCGATTATTCCTCAAGATATAGATATAGATAAGGTATGATACTATCTTGACCTTAGCACTCAAACCAAATAAAAAAGTAACTAAAAAAAGTATTACGAAAGAAGAAAGCATGCTAAAAGAGCAAAGTGATTAATTCCGCAAAGTGGGCGTGCGAAGAGCTTTCTTTACTTTTTTTTTCCTTCTTTCAGATTTAATTTGTTCCTTGTCTGAATTGGATTATCTAAGATATTCATGCGAATCTCAGGATGCATAATGACGGAACACGAGAATTCATGAAAGAGAAAACTTCATTACAGTACTGACAAATCTCCTTGTTTCACGAGAGAACGGCCGTTATTTCTGATTCACTTAAATCCCTCAAAAATTGAGATCGGTAAGTATATTGCTCACAGGTCTTCGGTGGCAAACTGTTTTAATGATAAAAAAGCAATTAATTACTTCTGCTTAGTTTAAATCACATTAATTATTGTCATTGATTATACATTTAAAATACGAGAGCTACCATTGGACAAATATTTTGGAATTACGCCATTTAAGAAATTTAATAAATTGAAATTACATTTACCGTGAAAAACATTATAAACTTAGCGAAGTAAGAGATCATATAAGTTACTTTGTTTCGATGCAATTTTATCCTATGACTATAGAAAGTTCTCATTCTTGTGCTGCGTAGTTATAATAGGGACTGGAAAAATTCGCGAATTCAATTACTTGTAGACTAGAATCCATTGTAGTATGTGAACGAATAGACGGGGCTTGAGTGTGCATAGTATAATGGATCCTAGTCTACAGGTCACTGAATTCGTGAAATTTTCCAGACCCTAGTTATAAAGTTCGCTAGAATTTATTAATCGTTACGAAGGCGCTGTTCGTGTTATTATCAAAATTATTCTTCTCAATAACCGTATAGCAAATTAAACGTCTCATTGGTACAGGCACTATTTAATGGTGAAAATATTTTTGTAACATTTGGTTTCAATGCTCTTACAAGCACATGAGCAGTTCTGCTTCGTGATCACCGACTGGCTGTTTCAAACCTCACTTGTCTCTATGCTCTACTAGATCACAGACGTGTGTATGGTATCACAAGAACCTTACCCTGATTGGCGCAGTCAAATGAGAGACGGCACTTCAGATAAACCAGCTGCCATTAACATGAAGCGAGAGTCGCCGATGCGAAAAATCTGGAATAATATTTACGTGAAGAAACCCGTGGTTCTACGCGTAGGTGAGGCCAATTAATTTCTGCGTAAACATATTATAGTTTTATGTATACTGTGTACACGCTAGCAGCTTATATATACATATACACACATATATTGATGACCCAGTTCAAAAGGTAAATAACTCGAAAATTGAAATTTTTTAGTTCGGCTCACGAACACATAGACTCTGCCCAGTTTAAAAGAAAAACAACACGTAAATTCTCTTGTTTTAATATCGTGGCACTTTGTTCTGATTGCCAGTACAGATCTAGAAATTGCATTTAATTTTAAGTGTGATAATTTCAGCTAAGGCAGACTAGAAACACCTTTTTTATTTTTGCTTCAGATGAACATCAACCAAGTATGTGATCTTTTAAATGATTCTTGCAATAGGTTCGTATTATGTACATAAATGGTTTTTTGGGCATACCCCATTGCGGACGAATGTTTGTCTTATTGCAGAAAAACTCAAAATATAACAAAGGAATAAAAGTCAATAAGCTGTAGTCAACACACATAAAACATACAGATAATTCCCGAAAAGAATTCAGTCATATTCCAGAAAACGACACAAGGATAAAAACTGACGTAAACAACACAAACTTAATTCCTAAGTGGAATATAGCTGACTGGAGAAGGACGACACAAAAAAAAAAACAACAACAAAAGACAGACGAAAAAATAATAAAAAATAACAACAACAGGGTGTGTGAAAAATGCACTAAATGGATGAAAGACTACAACATAAATAACGAGAGACACGAAGGGATATGAACACAGACAAGACACAACACAGACAAAAAACAGACAAAAAACAGACGGAAAATAGTAGACTTCTCAAGACGACAACAGATGCGACGTTTCGGGAACAGGTATATGTTCCTGCCCGATTTATTTTGGGGTTTTCAGCAATACGGCAAGATTTGCCTTCAATGGCGTATGTCCAAACCAACTTTGGTGTTCACCAACCAAGTATGTCAGTTAACAAGATTGTTCGGCGTAACGGAAATCTTTGTATATGCATCTTACTCGAAACTGGACATTTTCAGTTCTTTCCTTTTGAACAGGGTCATCATATATATATATATATATATATATATATATATATATATATATATATATATATATATATATACACACATATTTTTAGTGATAAGAATTACTCTCAAACTTTTTTAAATGACTAACGTACTCATATGCAACTATGCTTCATGGTTATCGGCAGAGAGTCATTGAGCAAAGGCATAACTTATTTGACTGCGTCAACCAGAATAATGTTACAGTTACACCTCAGAATATTTAGGAATACAGAAGTGAAATAGCCGGCAGGATGGCGAACTCAGTCACACACGCCAGCAAAATGGCTTCCCTGACCAGCAACATGGCGGAAACACCTACAGCCAATCAGCGCGTAACTGCTGTCGCCGGGAAACATCACTTGATGTTTGCGCGTTTAAGATCAAATGTGCAGTCAATATGCATCGACACCGGTTGATGAAAAATAAGTATATTAATTATATAAAATACAAAAATATCGAAACCGGTTGATTTTGTTTCAGTATTGTTGAATTTAAATAGGAAAATACAGGGAATAATATTGCGTTATTTCGCTACCAACCATACAACTAGTAAGGCAACTATAGTAAATGTTGAATTATATGCAGTAGTGGCTAGCGATATTTTTCAAAGATTTAATTTTTAGTGCTCACTTTATCCCGAACGGTCTATACTAACATCCAATCACTGGCCACGAAGCAAAGCTGGTAGAGACGCGAAAAACTGGCGTGTACACCGACCTGTAGGCTAGCCTCTAGAATATATGTAATGGGCCTTCATTTAGTTACATTTTTGTTATTGGCTCAGCAACTTCCGGGAACTCTCATAAGAGTATTAGGGCCAAATTGAGAAATTAACACGAACTTATAGCAGTCGGAATTATTATTTATTCCTAAAATAAAACGTGAATGGACGTACACGCCCCTTGACGTCACCGCAGGGGAAAAGTACTGTGGGAAACAAAGCTTGTTTACAAACATGCTGATTTGTTAGTTGGTAGTTGCAGAAAGCAAAAATGTTGCGCATTCATAAATTTTCACGCAAGAATAAAAAATGATAGTTTCAATTTCATGGTTAAGATACGCAAATACATAAGATTAATGTTTACCTGAAAAAAAAAAACGGCAAATTCCAAACAAATAATCAATTTGCTTGTCGTACATCTCATCCGGGACATGTGAAGCCAAACAGTTAAATGAAGGTTATGTTCGGCTGCGGTATCCATGGAGATAGGAATTGTATCCCACACCTGACTGAAGATCCGCCTCTTTTCAAGTCGGCCATTATTCAGTTCTCTAGGCATTTGGTAGCAAGCTAAACTTCACTTTCCTACACATAACAGAGCATAATCTGCGATTCAATTGGCCACGAACTTTAATGTGTTGTCATTTACGTGTGTTACGTCTTCACAGAGATTGGTCTCTCTACCGTGTAAGTACTCTCCGCGGCAAGTCACGACAATATCGGCCAGCGGGAGACGTCGAACAAGCCTATAGTTACTTGGAGTCTAGTCAGCTGTCAAAAAATAACGCGCATTTAGTATGTCTCTAGGCATTGGAACAAATTGGTGCCAAATTGTTTTCACAAAAACATCAGTGTCTTTATTTATGTTTAACCCTTGGCCGCGTATATTTGTGGCAAGACTTTCTGTACTTGGTTGAACCAGCGAGAACTACGTCCCTACAGTACTGTACTGCAGTTATTTGAGGACTGGAGTCTGAGGGTGCAGCAGCTAAAGTCGTCCAGACATGGGAAGTGATCTAAGCCGCAGTGTTTTGAAACACAACTAGCCAAGGAGTATTTTCTAGAAAAATGGGTGGCCAAACTACGACGACTAGCACTTTATTAAGATGTAAGTTACTAACGTAACTAAGTTTGAGAATCATTACAGTACAAATATTCTCTAAATTTGTGTCCATCCGCTATAATTTTGGATTGTCTATAATTAAAAAAAAATAAATAAAATAAAATCACTGCGTACACTGCACAATTTTTTTCCCATTGGTGCAAAAAACTCAAAACTTATTTACATAATACTTTGAAAATTTCCAGACTAATATCAGTCATGATACACAATTACATGTAGGTGTTTAGTAAAATAATGACCAGTCCGTTCGCAAAAAAAATTATGATGTTCAATTTTTGCTCTATTTAATTACAAAATTGGGTGATAATTTGGGTGCAAACATCTCAAAATCTATGTTTATTGCTATAGAAAAATTAGGTACAAATTAAGATGTATTTCCGAAAAACTTATGTTGAACTCTTCGATAGATAATTATGTTGCTTTAATTTTTTCCCGAAAATATTGTATAATCACTGGGCACTGCCTAAAGGTATGAATAAGGTGAAAAAATATTATTTTTTGTAATGCTAACATATTTCAGTAAAATAAAAAAAAAGTTCGACATTGTAATATAGGGCTCATAGCTGTAACACAAAAACTAATTTAAATATAAGATAATTTATTTAAACAAGTAAGTTCTATTGACAACAGCCTTAAGGCCTCGCTTTGTAGATGTGCAGTGGTTTCGAAAATATTTTTTACGCAAATTAATACGTACATCAAAAATTAATTCGTACAGTTTTAACACTAATATATCATTGTATATGAATTTTTCTGTTGCAATACACCAAACTTATTTTTAGATTTTTGCCTCTGAAATATCATATACTGTATATCGTAGTGAAAGTAAGCTAAAATTAAGTAAAACAATTTTTTTACTAGCAAACGGTATCGTATTTTAAAAAAGTGTGTATCGTATGACTGTAGACAGTCTCAAATGTTTTCAAAGCATTTGGTTAACAAATATTCGAGTTATTTGCAATTGTTTGAAATAAACGAAAGACCACGGCCTTAAACCTAACAGATGGTTCGTTCTCTGGTTCTCTGTATAGAACAGTTGCACTGAAGCAGCCTGCAAGGCCCGATCTGTACTCAAAAGCAAACCAAAGTAGTATTATAAACTTCTTCCACGAATAAGAAATTATTTTTTTTTTTCCGTAGAAACCATTACAACTATTACATCACTAACGCAGCTAATAATTGAGAAAACAGCTCACATTTTTTTAGTTTCAAGCGAACACGTAAGTGCTACAAGTACATTTGCTGTCTTAAAATCTGTTCGTTGCAATAACTGAAATTACGAATTAACAAACGACTAACATAATTATTTCATTTCACATTAAGCATGCGCGATTTACGAGCTATGAATTTTTGAAAGACTACTGCCACTAATTAATTAGCTATGAATTTTTGAAAGACTACTGCCACTAATTAATTAAAACTGCTTTAATATATTTAACCCTTCAAAGTACTCGCCTGAATATATTCATTCACGGATGGAATGTTTTAAAATACTAAAAACTGTAAAAAAAATAAGTAATGGTGTTCCCGTTAGAATCTTTCAGCCGCATTATTTATGAAAAAGAAAATACATAAATATTATTTTAAGACAGACTCTAGGTGATTTTTTAATATAAAAATATATTTCCATCGACGAACACTTTTTAAGATAAACTTGAGTAACATAAATATGTTACTTAATTTTTATTTTTATTGCAGATGGACTGCTTTACTGTAAGTAAACGGCAGTCCAAGAAAACAATTGTGTAATTATATAACTACAAACCGACCAATTCAATGTGATAAGATTTTCAAAGTCAGTTGCGGTTTTTTGAACACTGTATTTCTTGTGAATGGGAGTAAAAAAAGTATTTCACCCCTCAAAGTTCTTTTTTTTTTTTTTTTTTTTTTTTTTTTTCGAACGCAGGTCGAAGTTGGCAGACTTCCAAGTCACTCGAAGTTGCAGATTCTTCAGGAAGAATAAGTTGAAGTCGCGATTCATCCATTCACAGAAACTCGGCACAAGCGATCGTTCCACTGCGCATCCACGACTTCCCCGAGGCGAGTACAGTCTGGCAAGAAAACAAATATGCCTTGAGTCTGACGTACAGCCGCATAACACAAATAATTAACATACCTTTTTTTCCCGACCAATTATTTTCTACAACACAACATTAACTAAGGTTAATTCTACTACAGGTTAGAAAGATCAATGTTAAAGTTTGTCACAGGGACAATTTCTGTCGCCTGAGTGGTAAGGGATGTAAGCCGACCGATCACAAAGCTTGCAAAATTCATTCCACCAAAAAATAAGTCTCGCTAATATCCCTGCTCGCTACGCGGACAAAACTCTCCACAATGGTTCGGTGGGTAATCTGTATATATAAAAGCGAAATACCACTCACTCACTTATTCATCAACGCCCAGCCCAAACGGCTGAACCTAGTTTCATTAGATTTTCAATGTAGCTTCCTCTTAGCCCGTAGGCACCCACAAAGAAGGTTTTTTTTTTTTTTTTTTTTCCGAAATTCGAAATTATTTAAGGGGGTGAATATAGGTGAAATGTGTTTTCAAAGAATCCCTGCTATCTCATAAACCGGGAAAGCTATCATTATTTTCTTAACTTCAAACAAATACATAATTTAAAAAATTTTAGATTTTGCAAAATTCGAAAATTAAGGGGGTGAAAAGCCGTAAAAAGTGTTTCTTTTATTAATCCTTGAGTTTTCTTAAACCAGTTAAGATATTGGGATTTTCTTTGAAATGATTACGTAGATATTTAAAAGTATTTTCAGAATTTTTCTATATTCCAACTCTTAAGTCGTTAAAAAAATAAAATTAGTTTTCAATTAATCCTTCGTGTCTCCTAAACCAGTTGAAATATTGAAATGGTTTTTGCTTAAAAACGTTTAAACTGAAAATTAATTTCAGGATTTATTGAAATTCGCCCTTGAAAGCCGTTAAACAAATAAAACGTGTTTCCATTTAATTAAGCATCTGTACTGCTTATACCCGTTGAGATACCGAGATTATATTGTGATAAGAATAAAGCTTATGTAATTACCTAAAAATTAAATTCAGGATTTTATGACATTCGAAAATCATGGATGTGAAAAGCACTAAAATGTTACATTCTCCTGAAAAGTGAAAATTACCATAAGAGAAATACTAATGAGAAAGATGATTTTATTTGCGCATCATATTCATAAATAAACCTCTTTGGGCTATGACCAGTACATACGAAAGAAGAATCACGGCCTGCCTTGAAGCAATCGTTCGGGTAGGCCACTGGACGACTTGAAAAGAGGCGGAGCTTCGGGCCGTGTCCGAACTCGCCTGAAGTATGTACTTGTGTGCACCTACCCCCGGAAGTGACATCACAAAGGCTGTCCGAATTGGAAGTGAAGTACGTAAGTACGCAAGGGAACGAATGTGTGTACTTCTCGCGCCCCTCACGACCTTCATGCGTCGCCATCTTAAAATTTTGCCGTTTGTTGTTTAGTATTTGCAGGTTAATGTGATAAACAAAGCACAAACTTATAGATGGATGCTTCGACTCTGTTTGTTTGTAAGTACATACAACTAATACATTTACTAGTACTATTACAAATAAAAAATTCTTAGGTATTAATTACGTAAATTATATTAACGAATGTATATCATG
>PNEQ01031986.1:33222-43719 GCA_003012365.1 Medauroidea extradentata
TTTTTTTAATTTTACATTGCGCATGAATATTCTGCGAAGAAAGACTGATGTTACCTTTTACGCCGTCGTTCATCACTGACGAAATCATAACATTTCATGAAAATTTTCAGGAATACTTCTGGCTAGTTCATTTAAAATACGAAGCCAACAAGGGTCGTCCGAATTCGTCTAGTATAGATCGGGGCAAGTGAAGTACGCAAGTGTAGAAGTACAGAAGTGCATACCTGTGAATTCGGACACGGCCTCAGTCAGGCGTGGGATACAATTCCTATCTCCATGGATATCGCAGACGAACATAACCTTCAGTTAGCTGTTTGGCTTCACATGTCCCGGATGAGATGTATGTCACGAAAATAGATTATTTGTTTGGAATTTACCGCTTTTTCGGGTAAACATTGACCTTATGCATTTGCGTATCTTAACCATGAAATTGAAACTAATATTTGTTACCCTTGCGTGCAAGTCTATTAGTGCACAAAATCTTTGGTTTCTATCAACAACTAACAATAATCTGTTTGTAAACAAGCTTTGTTTCCCACAGTGCTCTTTCCCTGCGGTGTGACGTCAGGGGGCGTGTACTTCAAGTCGTCCATTATATAAATCTGTGGTGAGCTGGGTTTCAGGTTCGTATCACGTGTAAGAATCTTACTTCAGTTGATTGATTTGCGATGGGAGTTACTGTGATTGTGGCGTAAAAATATTTGTTTGAAACAGGTTAAGGCGTGTATGACATAGAAAGAGAGTATAACCATAACCAGTATTTTAAACCGAGTTACTGTTTACATTACACTATTCCACGCGGGCAATATGAGTAACACACGCGAGCAAAGCTGCGGGCGCACTGACAGCTTATTATAAAGAGGCGATAAATGTTGTTCATTTCTACAAAAAAAATCCACTTGTAATACCCGAGGCAAAACAGTAATGCCTCGTTAAGGCGCCCGCCTTGTGGCTTCGAGTTTGTGATAGTGAGGCACGGCGCTAAGGGCGATGTTGACCGGCTCATCTGGTGCGGTATCACCTCTACTGCAAGACACAAACTGCGTGCAGAGGTATCGTAGATCACTCGCCTGACTGACACTTTCAGTGGTCACCCAACCTTTTTATTGGTGGAAAGTTTTGAGTAAAGTCCAATACGCCTATCTATAGTAGTTACACACGATTCCCGTGAGTAGTTGTTCAGATGTAATATACTGTAAAAGCCGTTTTTATCCGTTTTGAGGGGCTCCGAAATGATCATTCTATTAAAACGTGATGTTTTGAACCACCATTCCGAAATCTTTTGAAGTGTTTGTTCTTTTCGTAAGCGCACACATTTGAAACGAGTTGAGAAGTTTCTTAGAAAAAAAAACTGTTCTGCTGCCGCGCGTGAGAGGCTCAAAAGCGACGGAGCAGTAAGGTCGACCTTGAAGCGCGCATCAAATGCCGCGTCGCCTCAACGAGCCAAGCGCTGAACTAGTGTGCAAGCTTCCCGCCGAACTGTTTTAGTATGGGACACTAAGCGGTGGAAAGTCGGCAACTAAGTTCAGTGCAGGTCGCAATCTGAGTTTCACATACATCCGGTTAGTACATTTTGAAGTACGAAAGTCTGAAAAGGCCGTTTTTAGCCATGTCGGAGGGCTTAGAAACAATGTTTTTAATGAGCGTGGCGTCTTAACAATGAGGCTCCGACCTTGTCTGAAGTTTGTTTTATTTTCGTACGTTGGCACAATGGGCGCACGTGGAATATTTTAGTAGAAAATACCTGTTTACGAACACACTGCAGCGTATTTGAAGCGTAGGGTAGGCGACCGCCTTAAGAGGTAGGCCTAAACCTATTTGTACGTAAATATTCGAGTGCTCGATTTAAATATGATTAATGCTCGTTGGCTCTGGCGAGAGATAGGAATGTAATAATCTTAATCCCTGCTATTCTCGACTCTGGGGTATAGAGGCAATGAAAGCCAGCTCTGATCAAGGGCTCGGTGCGAATCGCTGTCGCAGCAAAGGTTCGTCCCCTTGCATTTACACCCCCTCCCCTCTTATTCTCTGCTTCAACGTAGCAAAGGTTTATTAGATTGCGAATAAAGTAAAAAAAAGCAACTTTATGGAAGGAGGAAGTTGCGAGAAACGTTTTATACGTTCGGGGGAGCTACGCTAACGAAGTTATCTGCTGAAATCTAATGCTCACGCGGCGAGCAGAAATCTGGGGAACCTTTATTCTCTCAGAGATGGAAATACGAGAATGTGCGCTGCTTGCCTAGCATCCAGACACGAGCCCACTTCGAACTAGTGTTGTCAGATCGTACCGTAACTGTCGTTCAAGACCGCATCACCTTGAAAGTAACCTATACAGCAAAAGTTGATTTACAACGATCCGTCGCGTCCACCAGTTTTTTGGCCCGTCCCGGCCGTCAGAAATGCTTGCTATTTACAATAACTAGAGCTGATGGTATATCGCAAGAAAGTTTTGTACCAACATACCCTTGAAAACACTGTAGTTTCTTACAACATGTAGATTGGGTGATATATGTCTGGCACAACGTAGCTGACTGCAGACCAATAACATTCATAAAATATTACAATAGCGGGATTCTTATTGGCTCAGTCAAATAGGATAACCGCCCCAAGTACAATCGAAAGCCAGTAATATTTCGTTAGGCCGAACGTGCGTTGAAAACCAGCAAACAGTTAAGTTTTCCCGCGATAAACTATCATCTCTAACAATAACGCGTCATTCGTCCGACGTTATTCCTTTAATTTGCAATGCTATCAATGTACAAACAGAAAACTTCTTTGGCATATGAAAAATTTGCTTTAAATAAATTATTCATTTTTACAGATTTTTTATTAACGTATAGCTGCTTGTAATTGCGACCAATTTTTTCCGCCTCAAAGAATTTTTACGAGCATAATTATTTACTAATTAAATTACTTATGGTGTAAAGTGAGCAAGCGTTACATAAAAAAAATAATTTCGGTGAGGGTTTGTTCCGGAATGCTAAAATTATCAGCATTGTATTTTAAAAATGAATTTACAGCGCCATCTAACAAAAATAAAAATATATCCCAGCCCTCTTAATACAATATACCGTTAAAACGATCGTCGCATCTTTAGAAGGCTGTAATTTCACCCGTCCGTCCGTAAAAACGTAAAGCCTGGCAAGCTTTCTACGGACGAACGGATAGAATTATTCCAGACACACGATTGTCTGGAAGTCACGTGATCGACGGACGGTTGACGGACGGACGGTTGACGGACGGACGGGCGCGACGGATCGTTGTAAATCCCCCTTTAGAAGTTTTCTGTACAACAAAGTAATATCATTCCCTTGAGGGTTAGGTTGCAGGTAAAAAATCTTGCTTCTCAGCACAGGAAAGCTTAATAATTACTATATCTTTGTTGTCGCAAAACTTTTCCTTCAGGAAGTTATTATATATCCATGTACACATTCTTTGTTTCTAGTCAGTTTCATCGCAGTGCTATCAAAGTTCAGACTTTACCTGAAAAGAAAAAAAAAAACATTTGTATATTGTGATGAACTTATATTCATGCTAGAATTCATCGGTCTGTACACACCAGACAACCAGTTGTTTTGATTGGCTGTTTCTCCCATCATAAGACAGACACCACTATGGCACTATGACACAACCACACAGACTTCCGCCACTCCAGTACGGGATGATTACTATTGGCTGTCGCGTCAAACAGTATCCAGTCACAGAACCTAGAGAAACACAACTTATTTTGTTAAGCCAAGCAGTAAACGTGAAACAACAAGGTGCTCAGTAAACGCTAAATTTTATTTACAGAAATGAAGTTGTTTCATCCTAATATTTTATAGAATCCTAACATGGAGATTTGCTCCAATTAGGAAACGTCGATATTTAACTAACACCCAATTAACAACCAAATAAGTTCGTTTATTCCCCTTCCCACTTTCAAATCCCTTATAACCTATTTTTCTTTTCCTGATAACTATATTACAACAAAACGAACATTACCATATAAAACTATACAAATTTTATACATTAATTTATTTTTACTTTTCTGGGTATGGTGTTTTTTGTGCAACATTGGAGAAACATACAACCCACTACTATGTGTGCTATTATTAATCTACAAGCACATGAAATGAACTAACAAATGAATATTCCTAGATTGACATTTTTTTTGCACGGTAGTAACCAATAGTAGCTTAACATTGGTCCAAGCAAACCAGATAACACAAATACGCCTACTTTTCTGCCAGGATTGCTTCATGACCTAACAAATATACTTTATGCGAACAGTTGTGTATATGACGAAATCGTAATTTTATTACGGTAGAAGTCTTTCTCGAAATCCGAGTTCCCACCACGTTTATATACAAGTGTAACGTGTGCTTAGTTTTCACCATACAATCTCACTACAGTGCACGTAACTGCGAATGACATGACACCTTATACATAAAACAACAAACGTTTTCTTAGCCAGTAAAAACTTGGGTAGTTTCCCAGATATCTTGAACTAAGTTCACTTTAACTATAACTTCACTTTAACGCTATGCTCTCTCCAGTTTCTATTTTTTTATATATATTAATTTTGTACGTCTAAACGAGAACATATATCAAATATCTGTCTAGCAGTTTTGTTTAAAATCGTGTTCTCCATGCGGGCTGTTTTTGTCAAGGCAATAAATACGATGGTTTTAACTAATTATGAAATTAAGGAAACTCTTTTTAATTGAATTTTTCGTCGAAACTGTATAATTTCTTGCCTTGAAAAAAAAAATGACCTTGACATTAATCATTTTAAATGCAATACAAGGAACGCACAAATTAAGTTTTTTTTTTTTTGCGAAAATATTTTTCAAAAAACTAGCTTCAATGTACATCTGCAGCTCTCCTTCAAGGTCAGTGACTGGAAGTTCTTAAGGGGCCTGCCTACCTACACTTCAAACGCTTTGCAGAGAGTTACGGCTTTTTTTTTTACGAAACAATTTAACGCAAAATAGATTTGTAAATCTAGGAAAATAATACACACTTTAAACTATGTCACTATAGTTTTAAAATTTTGTTATGTTAAGGCCACGATCTCTAGTATATTTCAAACAATTGCAAATAACTCTAATAATTTTTAACCAAATGCTTTGAAAAATGTGAGACATTGTACAGTCATAAATTACACAATTTTGCCAGAGCGTTTTTAAAAATAATGTAACGTTTGCGAGCAAAAAATGATTTTGCTTCATTTTGCCTTATTTTCAAAACAAAATGTGTACTATTTCTGGGGCAAAAATATATAAAAATCAGTTTGGTGTATTGCAATAAAAAAATTCATATACAAACGTTGATATATAAGTGTTAAAACTGCCAAAGGAATTTTTGATATATGTATTAATTTGCGTTACAAAAATATTTTAGAAACCACTGTTAAACTAGAAAGGGAGGCCTTAATTAGAAACACCATTTTCGGACTCCTCAAAAATGGCCAAAAATGTGTTTTCCAGACTGCCTTGTATGGAAAAAATAACAACCGGATTCTAAAAACAGAATTATAGAAGCAAGCTTTAGACTTTGGACTATGCTGCCCAGAAATAAAATGATTTAGTCACCGCTTAAAGTCCCATTGGAAAAAGGATAATAGTAAAGTATTGCACGCCAGCTGACTGGCTTGCGCGGAGAGGCGATAATACATTACATACGTGGGTTAGCGGCAACCTTACCACTCCTACCTCACACACACAAACGCAGCCTATCTAGGCAATACCCTTAACTCTCAGTGTCTTGGGGATCTACCTTACTCTAACAGGCACAGTAATGTGATTATCGTCTACTGCCAATAACCACGAAGCACAGCTGTCTGGATGTGCACGTTAGGCAATTAAACAATTTGGTGCGAAGGTGTTTTTTTTTTCATAAAAAATACCAATTAGTGATTCTAGAAATATTTTAAAAAATTATTTTTAGATTTTTTTTTGCCGAATTCGGTCATATTTTGTTCCTGTTTTGACCTCTTTTATTGTAAATATCAGAAAATATGAGCGACTGCCCGCTTACTTAAAGTTGAAAAATTCTTTTAAGCATTATTCTGTGCCATTATTGGATCCGAAAATAATATTAATGTCGAGCTATTCCGGGTTTCAATACCCATTTAATTTTTTGGGTAATCTGTTCTGCGCCTCGCCCCGTTTCCTACCCACCGATCACCCCCCCCCCCCCCCCCCCCCTTTCCCCCCCCCCCCCCCCCCCCCCCCCCCCCACACACACACACGCGCACACGTTCATTTATTGCCAGAAACTTTCGCAAGCTCACGAACAACAACTCAGGAAAGTTCCATTTCAAACAGATTATTGGTCTAGGAACGCATAGACGACGAACGAACAAACGAACTTGCATTTTTATATATTACATTTTTATATGACGATGTGTGGAACAGCGCAGAAGCAGATGAAAACAGCGCTGTACAGCGGCGAGTTTTAACATCTTGGATATCGTTAAAATATTTTCTATGTACAAATATCTATGTAAGGTATATCAAGGGGAAGATGCCAGCTAGGGGAAGATGCAAGCCACACATGTTTTTTACGTTTATGTGATTATTATCTAAACTGGTTTTAAAAACAGATAGCTCATTGCTGACTAACACAAATGTCCAAAGAAAAATTGTACCCAATCGTAATACTTTTTACACAATAAATTCAAACATTAAGACTTTAACATTCCTTAGGTGTTGCATCTTCCCCCGACTTACCTTATACCCATTTTTTTTAATAACCGGCCTCTGTAGAGCAGTCGGTTAGGAGCCGGTCTACGGTCTGGGTTCGAATCCCGTCTCGGGTATAGATGCTGGGTTGTCCCTTCACCTCACTTCACCCTTATCGTCTCTTGAGACGTCGTTGTTATAGGGTTGTAAAACTCTCTCAGCTCGCCAGTTTTTATGGAAATCGTCTGACTGTATAGAAGTTAATACGTTGCAACGCCGTCTAATGGCGAGCTGGCGAGTTAGGGTAAAAAATATATGAAAAAATACATAGGGCCTATATATGGAGAGTTTCATGTGTTGATCGGTTAAACGGTGTCAAACAGCCTATCGGTCTCATACATGCATACGTAGTCTAAACATACCGTACCGCTCAAAAGTTTAAGACCACCGTGTTAAATCATCAAACGGCTCAAAGGACCTAAAGTTTAACTGAAATATTGATTCTAATTTTTTAAATATTCTTACACGTGTAATAAAAGAATCCCTACAGCCACAACGATAGGCTATGTCCAGTTTAGTAGTTATGAAGTTTAAAGATTTCTTACGACCACAAAATTACTACATTATACAAACATTTTTGTGTCCTATACCGTTGAAGTTACATCGAAATTGAATTTTCTGTTCGTTTAGAAAAATGTGCTTGTAATTTGGGTTAAGTAAAAAAATCATAAAAAAAAAAAAAAAATGAAACAGAAAATTTGGCACATTTATAAAAATAAAAAATTAAAAAAAAAGTACAATTCTTTACACGATATTCAAGAATTTAAAACTTTACTGCCGAATGAGCTAACGGAACCTGCTTTCTTCCTGCGTGTTATTCATATTTTGCTCAACACGTAACTTTACAAGCCCCATTTCGTGTGCGTGCGGTGTTTTGAGCAATGTTCAACTGTTTGCAGCCCTGTCGCCTTACAGAAATCACTTGATCTGTGTTTATATATATATAAACTTAAGTTATATTGAGACAAATATAATATCAATATATCTACGACACTACCTCGTTAAATGACTGGATTTATTTGCTTGGACATAATCCATTGATAAATAAATGACTGCCAAAAGAAAACTAAAGATAAGACAAGCAAACATAAATAAGCAGAGTATGCTTTAGTCATCAGGCTACATACACAACATGAAATACCAAAACTGGAATCTGGTCATATAGAAAGAGGAACAAAACAGAAAATAAAAGAAATAACAAAAATATAAAAAGAAACCTAAGTTGACATGCGACACAACGATGAGACGAAACAAGAACACAAACAGAAATACAGCAAACGACACAACGATGAGACGAAACAAAACACAGTAGTTTTCCAAACAGTCAGTATGAACGAAGTTTCATGCACTCCCATTGCACAGGTCTTTAAAAGATCATACCTAGTTAAAATGCTGATCTAATCCATTCTTGCGTGTAGGGCCACAATCAAATATGAATGTAATGACTTTGAAAATAAACACAAGTAGTCTGTGCGCTTCGCAGCAGAGGAGGCGCTAACAAATCGCTCCAGAGGGTTTTAAGGGGTGGTTGTTGGTTTCAAGAGGGTGGAAAGGATATGCCAGGCAAATTGTCGGAGCTGTTGTGCGCCGGCAACACCCCAGGGGAGAGTTTTTCGCGCCAGACCCTTTTCGCAATAGAGCGCAAACCAGGATGAATGTCCACCAATTCCCCACCCCTGGGTTCTTCCTAACCATGGTAAGGTTTGTGGCTCAGAGCTGTACCCCTGTACCCTCGCCCCATTTCCTTATCCCCCCAACCCCCTTTTCTCAAGCCTCCCTTTACACAGTGCAACATTTAACTCGCACGCACACGAGCGTGGTACCACTGCCCCACAAAACGGTCAGCTCAATAATTCACCTGCGCGAGTTCCCCCCTTCCCCCTACACCTGCTCATCTCAACCCCCCGCCCTCCTCTTCTACCCTGGCATGGAGAACCACGAGACCATGGTCGCCCCCTGAATAAAGAACGACTGACGCGAGAATTTTACAGCGTCTGGGGAAACATCGCATTGTGCAGCTTCAACCCCTACCCCCTCCACATACACACACTTCCTTCCACCAACATATGACCTGACCGACGACGATGAATGTTTCAAAACTCTCCGGCTATTGCGGCCATGACAGCCGAGACCAGTACGTGTGATGCGGTTAGTATGTCTCTAATGACAAAGCAAATTCATTGATCGGTTTGTATGTTCCGTTACATAAAAAACTTCTAAAATTCCACTATTTTGCACCTCGAAATCCACAATTTCCCGGGTAAAGCCCGCCGGTGCCCTGATTTAAATGGGTGGTCGGTGTTCATGACATTATTCTCAGATTAAACCCTCCTCTTACACACATCAAGGCTACGCCACTGAAACCTGGGGTGTTTACTTCATCATATGTACTGTTAGTTTAGCCTTGATTAGTCACACCTCTTAAAAATTACGAACAGTCATTGCCCATAATTAGACTACGACCATGCTATTTATTCTTGCTGGGGACTTTAATAGCGATTTACTTCCTACGAGAGCCGAAGCGAAATCTGTCTTGACAAAGTTTTCCTCGCGTAACTTGTCTATTTGTCCATTGAACGATAGTCGTCATACTGTTAATACAATCCCATTGCTTCATCCAATAATTACATCTAATATTGTTGAGGTAGTGTTCCACGGACAATTAGCAGCGCTAGGCCTCTCACGCCATTATTTAATTTATATGTCATATTCACTGCGCGTACCAGCTTCTTGTCTAATGTTTTTGTTATCTAAAGACAATCAAAGAACATAAATACTGAAGAGTTGTTAAACGAAGCAAATTAAGTCGGCTGGAATAGAATCAAATCGCTGAGCTCTGTGGATGATAAACGTGAATTTTTAACAATGTCACTACTTCATTCCATGATCGGCATTATCCTCCCCCCCCCCTCACTCGAGTCATTAAACGCAAGATTAGATGCCCACCCACCCCCTTGGATGACAACAGACATTCTTACTTTAATGTCACAACGAGACTACGTATATAGAAAATATAACATGACAAAAAAAAAACAATTAAATTCTCCCGTTCGGGTGGAGTTCTTTGAAAATTACAAAAAAAAAAAAAAAAAAAAAGAAATAAAGTGAGTCTGTTAAAAATGCAAATTTTGGGAATACACTCTACACACTCGTTACTTAATTACAGCTCTCGACCACGTTAGATGTAGAATCTAGTCAAGCCTGTTCAGGGGCGTCATTTCAGGTTTTTCTTGGGGGGGGGGCAAGTTTTTTGGCGACAGTGACCTTGTTGCATCTTTTTTATTAATTAAGCATGTATAAATTAGAAACTTTAATAATAAAACTTCAGTTTTATGTGCGTAAGTTGGCATTAATTAATTAACAAACTATAAACCATAAATTTTATACACTCAAAATTCTAAATCCAGGGGAAAGGCATTTGCCCCCCCCCCTGAACCCCCAAATGACGCCCTTGAGTCTGTTAAGGTTGCATTTAAAATACAGTCGCCGGTTGCTAATGTAATATTGAGTGCTAATGAACTTATAGAACAGTTCCTCAAATTTATGTTGGGTCTCTTTCTTCAAACTCAAGTCCTGTGGCCTATTCCACCAACAGACTTTGCAACTTTTCACTTTGCAATTTGCTCTTTGCCCATACATTTCCGTTCCACAAAAAATTTGATTTGCAAAGGAAAATTTGTAAAGTGCAAAGTGTAAAGTGCAAAGTCTTTGCACTTTTCGTTCGTATTTTAGTTCCACAAAATTTGTAATTTGCAAAGGAAAAGTTGGA
>PNEQ01031996.1:0-14065 GCA_003012365.1 Medauroidea extradentata
AGAAACCTGGAGACCATTACCACTGATAAATTCTATTACAATATAAATTACAAAACCAGGAACACGTAATAAAATAACACGTCTCGAGGCGTCTACGGCCAAAGATACTTAAGTATACATAGACAAACAAACGTCAATATTCCTAAACATAAACAAATCAGGCGGATATATACAAATAATCAATTGCTATGTTACAGACTTTAATATGAAATGTTGCCGTACCCACGATAACCTACACAGAGAAAAAGTTTGGCATAGTCAACCAAATGTACGTTCATACATGCACAGTAAAAAATTGTTCTTTTACAAGACAGAGCTCGTAGACAAATGTTAAATCATTTATCAGTTTAGGAACACCAAAAAGAATATCGCAGAACAATAAAACAATAAAGTGGTTAAAATACCTCGTAGAACTAGTGGGATAATATTGCTATGAGCAGAATGTTTGATGTGAAGCAAAATAACCTTCGACGGCCTGCCATATTTTACAAAATATTTGTACTTTTACAAAAAAAATTCTTGGCAACTGTTTGTCGAAAATTTTGAGATTCTTCAGACAAAATCTGTAAAATGTGCAAGAATTTATTGGTAAATGCCCAATTATTATATGTAAATATACGAAAATGTTTAGAAATTTACAGATGTATCTGTACTTTTAAAATAATTTCCTGTCAATCTTACAATATTTTTTGTAAACTTATGAAAAAAATTTCTTGGAAACTACTTCGCAAAGAAAGTTTTTACAAAAGCATAGTTAGTATGTGGCAAAACAAGTATGTATTTGATCCATAAAATTTTTTTGTCTGAAAAATATATATACCAAGTTTCGAATTTCGGCTTTGTTACAGAAAATAAATATATATATATATATATATATATATATATATATATATATATATATATATATATATATATATATATATATATATATATATATAAAACTGTACTGAACACATTTTTAAGAAGAAATTTTTAGTGCTCAATTAATTCCGAATGAACTGTAAGGAAATGTGCCAGTGTAGTACCTTCAGGAGACAGAGACAACATGCAGAAAGGCTCTCCTCGCACCACGACCTCCTGCATGATGATACCAAAACTGTAGACATCGCCAGGTTGGCTGCCTTTCTTCCTGAGCGCCTGGTCGCGAAGCAACTCTGGTGCAGTCCACAGTAGCTCTGCGGAGACAAGGGTTTATACAATGAGGGGGGAGGCATATGTGCAACGGTCCCTCCCGAGACCGCCCCAAAGGAAATTAAAACAAATAAATGCCAAGTAAAATATTGAAAAATGTAACCTTACACTATTTATAAAACTTTTTAAATGACAACACAATCATGGTTCCACGATTTTCTGTTGCAACAGTATGTAGAATAGCAATTTATAAAATATATAATAAATAAATTAATTCCATAACATTAAATACAAGAGTATAGTGTTCTATGCTATTCAGTAAAATTACTGTATGTGTTTCAAGTGCCAACACAATAATAGAGACATGTTAAAGCAGAAGGTTAAGAGTGTATCTAATTATTTTATACCAACACAAAGGTTGTCACTAATAAAACGTAATTTACCGGCATTCTTAAAAATATTACAACATTTAGAAGCGGTACATTCGAGTTTCTTCTTCTGTAACTTGTTAAATAGCACCATATTTCTCCTTTTCAAGACATGGCCCCTCCTAGGACAAAATATTCGATCCGTCACACACATTCACCGTCCTAGTCTAAAATAAACATGGACAACAGGAGCGAACAAGCATCTCGGCGCATTTGGTATCAGCCCACTTGAGCGCTGAGTGGCTAGTCATCTGATTTTAAAATTACACGTAAAATTGACAATGTATTTTCCCGTGATGTTTAATTAAGTTTTTGCTTTCTTAAGATATAGTCGCAGCAGTGTTTGTTATATATAATAAAATGGCAATAGTTAAAATGTGTAACACACATATTTTCAAGTGACATGCAACCACAAACTCGAATTACTTATTTCGTTATAGCCTGTCGACCGACGCTGGTTATACGGCAATATTTCACAATAATCATGATTTATTAGTATACATGCAAAACCTTATTGTAGTAGAAAAAAAGTTCTCTTATTAACTTGCCTCCGGTTGTTGGAGCGCTTAATGCTGAACAATAGGTCTACATGTAGTTCTGAAAGGGTAATATTTATCTAACATTCAAGAAAAAGAGTTTATAAACATTTACAAACACTGGTACCTGATAAAATTACACATATTTTCTAGTTCAGACGAAAAACTGACTACACGAAGTCACCAAAAATATGCAATATAATACCAAAACCCGTTTTTGCCAGGCATGCGCAAGCATTACAAGTCGCGCAGCCTAGGAAAGGTTTCGTGAGAGTGGCGAAGTGGACGTAAAATGGTATCTACTACGCAGCTACCCGCCCCACATTTCCCCTCCCAGCCAGTTAGAGGGGAATTGACGGAGCCCTGAGTGTAGGATGAGCAGCTACAACCAATCAGTAGCTGCGCACACGCACGCGGGTTATGGGTAGAAGGAGGGGTAAACTTCTCCTCTGTGCGTCACGAGGACCTTTCCTAGCTCGCGTGACCTATACAAACCTAGTTATAACATGGCGCCCGACATGAACAGTCTGTTCTGGTGTCCAGCCGTGGCTATATACACTGTCTTGCGTAACAAATAGTTATCGACTACTGAGACCACGACCATTGAAAAGAACATGTATGGACATTGGTGTTAAAATAACATAATGACTTATTAGTACCACTGTTACAGTGATGTTATTTTAACATTGCGTAGATTGAGTCAGTAATGTTTGCATATTCGTGTCAAAGCCACTAGGGGCACTGTCGGTATATTGTGATGATAATACATCAGAATCACTGAAATACATGACCTTTCAATTGAATGGTGCTATGCAGAAGGCATCCTAGCCACAAACGTAAAGAGAAACATAAAATCAAGCTCCTAAAAAGGCAGTTAGGATAAACTGGGGACTGCTTACAAATTTTATGTGAGCTGTTGTGCCATCAAATTCACTGTTTTAAATATTGTAACTTCCATGTAATTAAAAGTAGTGTAAACATTTCGCAAATCTCAAAAGTTTTCTTTTGTCCCTGATTAATATATATTTTTTCATTATTAAAAGTTTTCGGTACATTTTTCTTTAAAGTTAACTACCTGTAAAATATCATTTCACTAGCAAATTTGAAAATGAGAATGTATTAACGAAAAAAATTTAAAAAATATTTTAGAAACAATTTTTTTCATGTTCCACTTTATGAAAATGTGGGATGGTATCTTTCTGCGCAACACCATACAATTATAAAGGGATTAACTCAATAGCATTAATTCTTAGGTAAGTATCAAGACGTGTGATTCTATGAGCATGACTGACACAGTCAATGTTATACGGCACACAAGTTTACGTGGCTTATTTCGGCATAATCACAATGATACTCGACCTTAACATTTGCAGTGATTAACAATGAAGAACAAATATTTTAAACAGATTGAAACAGCTTATTTATGTGAGTGTTTAATGTTTAAAACTATGTAACGGGTGTTCAAAAAGTTGAAATCCTTGTCAAACGAGGTAGAACTATGGATATTAGACACTTAGGAACTAATACTTTTTACATGATCCTTTCAAATTTTTTTTTGTTTACTGCGAATCAATATAAACACGTCCACTAGCCCAGTATATTTGCCTTGTCATATTCTGCTGAGGAGAAAAATGCGTTCATTAAAAATTGAAACGTTGTAGTATAATGTACTTACAATATCTGAGGTGACTGTATTTATTACTTACACATGCGCGTACACACACATAAACACACATCAGTATGTATGTGTATACATTATGTTTTTAAATAAAATACGAATTGAAAAATGTCGGTGTATAACAACATTCCATTTTAGATATGCATTTTCCAGAAGGAAGTATGAGACGTGAATACAAAAAATACAACAAACTGACAGAAAAACGCCAAAAGCATAATCAGACCAATTCATACAGCCTGTTACAAACTTTCTGCTGCGATCGATTTTATTTTTCAACTGAATAATATGCAAATATATAAATATTAGTTTTCGGAAAAGTGGCACCAACTTTTTATTCCAATACAAATAAAACACTAGTGTCTAAATTATAAAACGAAAAATTTCTGGCGTATAGATTCTGTAATACGTTTTTTTTTTGTGTGTGTATTCACAATAGTCTGCTATTCGTCTACGCGAGCCCGAACATTTTCATTTGAATCTCATTGTGAGAGACCAGTATTCGTTCCATTTTATTTAGTTATCGGGATCCACTGAGCATTTATCTTGCGCTTTTGCATTCGTTTCTCGCCGACGGCACGAGTATAAGTGAATTATGAAATGGGCTTTGAGTGAGAAGAGAATTCTCTCCTTTGTCAGAGCGGACAATGAGACTCCCTACAGTCAGTAATTGGAAACAGCACAAGAAATATGAAAGCGCGCCAAAATATCCTTGAACACATTTTGAAAACTATTATTTCTTATTTAGTGCGGTATGGCCAGAAATTCCTTGATAATTGTCTAGTACAAAGATAAACATGTTTGGTAGAGTCAACCGTATGTTGTTTGTATGTGGCCGAACGAAAGTCTAACGGTTGAATGACCAAAATATTTGGTTGTATCGCCCATTTAACTACTTCAAAATCAGTGCATAGACTAATTAAATATATCACATTAAAAGCACTTCCGTTACTACATCAAAATTTTGTTTAGTTATGATACACTGCAAAGTAACTTCGTCGCAAAGGCATTTAGCTTGCAGTAAATAAATCTTGCCTTACAGCAAAGCTAATGTGGAAAACTTTAGTGTCACATTTTTTCTTAAAAATTTTCTTTGAAAATAGTACAAATTTCTTTATAGCAAATAATATATATTTTTAATAAAGCACTGTTTACAAGCATAATATATTATATAGTATCGCAACTAAGACGATCAGCGAATTCTCAACCGAAAGAGTCAATTACTTAAACTTATTCTTCAGGGCGTAAACGATTATACTGCCTTACTAAGGAAGAAAGCCTTAACTGCAAATTAAAAAAAAAAAATATTTAAATAGTTGGTACAAACAAACATATTTTCTCTAATGATAAACGGCTTATAACCAGTCGTTACCTGCGTAAAAGATTATGAAAATATTCCTGAAAACCAAAATTTAGTTTAGTACTGAGAAAAAAGCCTTAAGGGCGCGGTCTACCGCAATTTTAATCACCATTTTTTTTTATTTTTTATTTGAACCAGATATTTTTTTTCTTATTTTAGACACAAAATGTGACTAAATTTGGCTCTTATGAAATTTTTTTATCTCTCATAGTTTTCGCGTAATGGCTTGTTAAAGTCATATTTTGCGTGTTTCCGTTTTAACGACTAATCTAAAACCAACTGATATACCAAACTCAAAAAAATCACAGTGGACAAAGAAATTGCAGACTACAATGACATGCTCATAAAATTAAAGAATAAAAATTATTTGAATTTTAAAAAAATGCTGAAACTGAAAATAAAAATTAAAAAAATGCAATAATTTTTTTTTTCAATACAAATAATTTTATTATTTAATTTTATGAGCATGTCATTGTAGCCTGCAATGTCTTTATCCACTGTGATTTTTTTGAGTTTGGTATATCAGTTGGTTTGAGTGTAGTCGTTAAAACGGAAACATGCAAAATACGACTTGAACAAGCCATTACGCGAAAACTATGAGAGATAAAAAATTTCATAAGAGCCAAAATTAGTCACATGTTGTGTCTAAATAAGAAAAAAAATATCTGGTACAAAGAAAAAATAAAATAATGATGATGAAAATTGCGGTAGGCCACGCCCTTAAGTTAAAAAAGATGCCAAAAAGCAACACCAAATGAATTTCAAATATTTAAATATCACAATAAAAGCAAAACATTGGAATTATTTACAAAAAATGAGAGTGTGTTAAGAAACAACAAATTTCTTGTTCTCCTGTAAAATATGATCTTACGGAGTTGAGGCTTTCTCCCTTAGTAGGGCAGTATATAACTCATACTCATTCAACTCGGCATTCATTGTTATCTTGTAAACACAGTGCTGCTTTACTATGTCAGGATGGCTCAACTGTACACTGTGACGTTTTCTATCACAAAATATCGCAGACTTTCTCGTTGTAATAAATGCCTTCCACTACGGTGATTCAAGGTCGATTCCTAATGGCGTCTGTCCAGATGTTCGGATGTTGGAAACTTGGCTGATGTTACCTGTTGTCCGCGGACACCACCATTCCTCCCAAACCTTGGACGTCTTCATTATGCATACTAACTACAAACAACCCTCATAAGTGCATAACCCTGCTATGTTAAGAGCCGTGCGTAACTAGCTTCAAGGCACAGAACTCAAGCGCAAAATCAACTTTATAATCAATTAATTCTGAAGCGACCACTTTAATAGTTAACTATTTCAAACGACTGCAGTTCTATGTACATGTTGCTTTCACTAAATATAAAAAAATGTTATTCAAATTAAATTCATATTTTTATAACCTTTATAAACTATAAATTTTTAAATTACTTACTAGATATTGTGCATTCTAAATATAAGGTCGGCACGGTTTCTTTGATAGGATATATCTTTAAGAAATATTGCACCTCAGGAAATTTTACATTGAAAAACTTTTCTTCGAAAGTAATTAATCGAGAAGAATATTGATTCCTCGTGGACAGAGTTATGCTAAATTAACGTTATTTTTTGCAGTCACATTAGACTCCAAATGGATGTACGCTCGTTCAATGTACACCACTAAACAAAAATGTCGCGGTCTGAAGCTTATAATGCATCTATACAATAACTAACAGTTCCATGGTAGAGTGACCAATCACTAGGGCCACGATTTTGTCGCGAAAAGATTTTTGCCCTACTTTGTTTCAGTGACTCACGAGCACATCAGCAGTTCTGTTTCAAGGTTATTGGCAGTGTGTCTTTGTTCAGACACTTCTCCCATTTGACTGCACCAATCAGAATACGATTATTGTGAGTCTGTACGTCTATAATTTGCCAAGGCAAGTGAGAGTAAAATCATCCAACCACAGTCGATGTAGCAGAGCTGCAGGTGTGCACATGACGCATCGAAACCAAATGTTGCAAAAATCTTTTCGCCATAAAATCGTGGCTCTACCAATCACGCATAAACGGTAGTACGTGTAACTGACGTCATGTAGAGGTTCGTGGCCAACGTATTCACAGGTTACGTGCTGCTCAGTGGATTATAGTTTGCCACCAAATAATATCGCTGATTTTGCGTGGAATACCGGGGCTGTATGCTTGGTAGGCGAGGCTCTCAAACGCTGGCCAATATCTAGCCACTCGACGGGCTGAATGCACCGCCAACATTTTCAAATTATGCCTGTTTACTTTTCTTCAAAAAATGTAACTGTAAACCAGCGAAATTCCTATGACTCGAGACACTTGAAAATCGCGAAAATGTTTACAATAGTCTCCAATACACTGTATGATATTAACCGTGACACGTGTGAACAGTTTTGGGACAAATCACACACGATGTGTATCCAAGCTGTGAAGTTATAACTGGGCCTATTGTAGAGATAAAATGCTATAAATAAACGATATCCAATGTTGATACAATACATTCAGTGTTATATACATCACGTTGGAGCCTAGCAAACAGTCAACTATTCCTGCGATTTTCCAGTGTATCTACCTATGACCTGTACGTACCAGTGTATATATAACCTGTGATTACATTGGTCACGAGTCTCTATATGACGTCATTTACTTGAGTGTCCGATTAACCGGATGTTGGCCGCTCAACTGCCGAACTTTTTAGTTACTGGCCAGAAGCAACTCCGCAGTAAGCCACGATATTGTAGGCCATTGAAAGTCGTCGAGCCAGACTTCAGTTGTTAGGCGTCTAGTCGTCTGGCAGAAAAGAACTCGAAATTTGCACTTCTCAACTCATGACTATAGAGATGATGGTTCATAGCGGGAAAACCTGACTGTTTGCTGGGTTTCAACGTACACTCAGCTTATGAAAAGATTTCTGGTATTCGCTTGAACGTAGAGCTGTTGCCATATTTGACTGAACCAATAATAATCACGCTTGTTATTGGTTAGCAGACAGCTACGTTGTGTTAGACGTAAATCACCCAATCATACAAGTCGCAAAAAACTGTAGTGTTTTCAAGGGAATGTAACATCTTCACGATAAACCGTCATATCTAATGATGGCACATTGCGAAAAATGTTTTTGTCAAGATACCCTTGAAATCATTGTAATTTCTCGCAACATGTGTGATTGGATTACAAACGTCCGACGCAACGTAGCTGTCTGCAAACCTATAACAGGCATCAAATTTACGATATAGTAAACCGGAGTTACTTTGACCTTCTGGAGTAACTGTGGCCACTCAAAATTTTGGTCTTTATGTAGTTTAAATAGTAAATATAGTTTTAAAGGTTAACTTTATGTACAAGACCCCAAAACTAATATTTTCAATGGTCAAAGTAACCCCGGTTTTCGGTATCGGCATTTTTATTGGCTCAGTCAAATACAGCTCCACGCACAAGCGAAGGCCAGTAATTTTTTGATAAGCTGAACGTACTTTGAAACCCAGCAAACAGTCAAGTTTTCCCGCGATAAACCATCACCTCTACTAAACAATTATTTATAAATTGGCCCTGTTCTCGAAGGAGTGGTTCAAATGAGGTCTGAAATTGACGCAACTCACTTGGACTAACAATATATTGTCGGACGCTTCTTTGCATGACCTCGCGTGGGACTCATCACGTGAGTGGATCTCAGACAGAGGTTCCGTAATGGTGTTGACTAAGGTCGCGTCACCCTACTTCCCCCATTCCCAGATCCATGATTCCCACAACTTTAGCTAGATACTCGTCGGCAACTTCCCAGGTGACGAGGACACAGGAAGGTCTGGTACATAGGTAATACGTGACTAGGGACACGCGAATTTGTTATATTTCACTAACCTCTGTGTTTATCAGCAAATCTGTCTTTTCTTATTGACACATACCTGAAAAAAATCTGTTTTTTTTTGTCTCAAGTTAGAATCGAAACAATTGTAAGTTCGTGTCACTTTCGCAACTGGCCGCAGACAACAGTCCAAAGGCGTGGTTACAATAATCCGTCGCTTCCGTCAGTCGTCCGCCCGTCCACACGTCGACGGTCCGCCTACAAAGCTAGCGATTTACAACAATCCGTCATCCGTCCGTCGTTATTCCTTCCACATGTAATGCTACCAATGTACAAACAGAAATCTTCTGTGGGCAGTGAAAACATTCCCCTCAACAGTTTTCTTACTTTTACGGATATATTTATTAGTCTATGGCTGCTAATACGTGTAACCATTGTTTTTACTCGAGCATAAATTTTGCGAGCATAATATTTACTAATGCAATTATTTTCGTTTTAATTTGAGTAATCATTTTGTAAATAAAATAAATTATGTTAGTATTTTTATGTTTTCCGTATGCCAAAATGATCTCTGCCGTATTTTAAAGTAATGAATTTGCAGTGCTAAGGAAGAAAATATATAAAATAAAACATTCTCATAGCCTTTTTATTATAATGAAACCATTGTGACAATCGCTGCCATCTTTATAAGGCTGTGCTTTCATCCGCCGTCCCTCAAAAGTTAACGCTTGCCAGGCTTTCAACACACGAACGGATGGAAGTATTGGAAGCTTCTTATTGGCTGAAGGTCACGTGACTGACTGACGAGATGGATAGAGATAAGTAATCTCACTACCAACACCTTTTGTTTACACCGAGCAAGGAGAGTCAGAGCGATGAGACGGGCGAAGCAGAAAGGACCACAGGGCCAAAGGGAAAAGTAAGATTGAAGGTGGTTCAAGCGATGGCCACTAGATGGCATAGTGCACAGCGAAAAGAAGTACGCCCTCACTGTACGAAGGCTCGCTACCAACTGGCTGCCGATATCCGGCTCCCTGCATTATATACGATCTAACTGCGCGCTGATCGCATACAAGTGAGCGTTTGTGGACGGTTTAAGCCTATTTGTGGCTTATTCTCACACATGACTGAGTTTCAACGGTCACCATTGCCCTTAAGAGGAAGAGGTATTGACACTGTGTATGCTCTCTAGCCAGAGAAAGTGACTCCCTTTTTGTCGCCGAGCGCTAGTAGTAATTTAGTGGAAAATTTGTCTTGTTTACATCTGACGGTGTTACAATTCTTACAATTATTTATATCAAACGTTCTTAATATGGTAAGCTGGTATTGTAAATATATGTTTCCTATCCATAAATGCGTTGGCATGTGTGTGAAACTGTTTGTATAAGTCGTCTGGAAAAAATAATATGTACTATTGTTTTAGTAAATACATTAGGGCAGAATATATTCTTCCCTGCCCTACAACATTTTAAAATCGTCGCAATGTGTTTCTACATGTAAAATATTGAAAAACTTAATTTTATGGTTGAAAATGTGTTCCAATACAAAATTGAATATCAGTCATCTGGATTTTCAATTTTTTCTTCTGTCATACAGGCAGCTTCCGATAGTAACACGTCTTAAACTGTGTAAACTTGCTGAGCCAAAAACAAAACATGATAAATATTCCACTAAAAGACTACTAGCACTGCGACAAAAAAGGAGTCGCAGTTTATTCCTCAGTGTCAAGACCTTACCGTCATAGTCAGTGCCGTTAGAAAGAATCGACTAAACTAATGCCAAAGCACGTGGTATCGCTGTTATCAGTGAGGAGCCAATAAGCAGCTGTTGTTATCTGCTTCAGTAAACATATCAATGGCCCAGATCAAAAGGGAAACTACTCGAAAGATTGAATTTTTGAGTTTGGCTCGCCGACACATAACATAGACAGAAGTACACTCTACTCAAATGAAAAAAAAAATAACACGTAAATTTACTGTTTTAATAACATGATATTTTAGTATGATTGTCAGTGAAGAGTTAGAAATTTAATTTTTTTAAATTTTAATGTGAGACAATTTCAACAAAGGCTGCCTATAAACATTTTAAACACCTTAAAATATTGCCTCTGTACATTTGCTTCAAATTAACACCAATAAAATATGTTAATTAACAGGTTTTCCGGCGAAATGGAAAACTTTCTGCATTCATTTAACTAAAAAATGTGGAATTTTGAGTTGTTTTTGTCTCTTGAACTAGGCCATCTATGTGTATTTGTCTGTTTGCCTACAGGTAAGTAAACTCGCAAAATTTTCCCGTCTCTACTTATCGGTAGAAGAGGGCATTCTGTGGATATATCTGACAGCAGCCTAGACTTATTGGTCCTATAAACGCATCACTGGCAAAAACTGAATACTCGACGGCTTCGAGCCATTCAAGCATGTAGCACAGGACAGACCTACGGATTGTTTCCTCAATTTACTGCTGACCTGCAGAAGTAAAAGCAGTTTATAAACAGCCAGTCGGAAGACTAACAGGGAAGTATAGGTTTATGGCGTTCAACCTGACCTACAATATATCCGTGAAATGCACGTACGTTTCTGGCCACGTGTCCGTTGAGGTAGGATAGGGTAGTTACTTGTGCCAAGCATAATTAAGGTACCACCACTCGAAGCGTCTGTAGTTCGCAGGAAAATTTTCAAAACTACCAAGAGAAGCAACCGCCCAGTCATGGAAGTGAACGTGAGTTATAATGTTTTGAAATTCAACAAAAAAATGCATTCTTTTTTTTTCGCAAATCCGGAAGATATCACACTTGAATAATACCATAGTCTTCACGTAAGCATGCTAGGACCGTAGGCTTCATTCACAGTAATACTACAGCGTTTTACAATCTTCTGTGGACACAATCTACAGAGTTACACTTTCAATGCGAGTAGGGCATCGCGTTCTTCACAGTGCAATGATTAGAGATGATGGTATATCGCGAAAACGTTTTGTGACAACATACCCTTGAACGCTGTAGTTTCTCGCAACATGTATGATTGGGTGATGTACGTCACAACGGATCTGTCTGCAGACCAATAACAGGCAGTACGTATTACAATAGCGGTATTCTTATTGGCTCAGTCAAATAGGACAACAGCTCCACGTACAAGCTAAAGCCAGTAATCTTCTAGTAAGCTAAACGTACGTTGAAACCCAGCAAACAGTGAACCTTTCCCGCGATGAACCATCATCTCTGGCCGCAATACGTGTACGAACCAGAGGGAAAAAAATGTATACGTCCGTGCTTGAAATAAACCTAAATATAAATATTAAAATACGTTCTCTTTTTTTTACTACAAGAGTTAACTAGCAAAAATTCTGGACAATGAATTTTCAAATTTTCGCCGGTTTATTTGTACAGATATAAAAGAAAAAAAAATTGGATCGTGCTTCTGGATAAACGTAAAATTTTATGATTTCGTTTCCGTTGACACCTGGTTAAATAAAAAAAAGACAGGTAATTTAGTCTTGTCTGCATAACACGTTTCGTAATTTTTATTAATAGTGTTACGTATTATGTTAACATCGATGACTATAAGTTTGCCCATCACGTCGTATTTTGTATACTTGAGAAATTATTTAATAAGCACAAGTGGTACCTACAGTAATGACATTGTTTCAATCTTAAATAAAAACTGAAAGTAGTTAATAAACTACCTTAGTTATTTTCCATCCGAGGCTAATAAACAATTTCTATACATAAATATAGCTTCTGTGCTCAATAGTTTGTCTCACAGATAATTTTGTTTTGAAAATATCTTAATGGTAAAAATTATAATTTAGTAAAACAGTTAATCGGTAAATTATATTGTAAAATGTACTGTAGATTTTTTAAGACGTAGTTCTTGCTCCGCAAATTATTTTTTTTCTTCACAGAAAATAACACTGTCATCAAACATTTAAAGTAAAAACACAAATTAATACCCACACAGTGTTTTCAAACTTCCGCTTTCAGTTAAATATTGGTATATTTCTAAGCAGGTTTACACGACCTCCATCTTTGTAATAAAGGCGTTTTTACTGTTTGGCGACGTTTCACACGACAATAGGAGACAAATTCACTGGGAATAGAGCCAGGAACACCATTGTACAAGGCGTTTAGATGTGATCACTAACTCAGGGTTATGATAATCCCAAACAAAAACTGAGGAAAGGAAAATAATGTATGTATTTTATAAATTTTTTTTTACTTCAGTTGCAATATTATACTGAACAGATGCTTTCCAAGAGATACCTCAAATAAGGCAAGAAGCAAAATTGACATTTTGATTCTTTATGTGGAATTTATACAGAAAACCCTTTTGCAACGTTCTATTATATTTTATTATAACTTCACTTGTAAGACGTAGGCTACATATGTATACATGATATCATATTCGTAAACCATATATTTTAAATTGTCATTTATTTATAATTCTGTAATTTCACCTACATGGGAAAAACTTTTTTTTTTTTGTTTTATGTGAAGAAAATAAAATTACTTTACCTGCGTTACCAGATTTGTTTAGATGTTTATTCCTGAAGCAACAGAACCTTGACATTCTGCCTTCAGGACCATCAAAGTTACATGTTTCAGTTTTAAAATAACCCACATCACATATTTCCCTTGCCTCAAGAAAGTCTACCAACTATCCATATAATAGTGAGATGTATTAGGAACCTACTTGAGAAGATGATGAGAGTAACCCTGCTCGGTGTGGAGTCACAAATATTGCACAGGTTGAGTATAAGCATATATATTTGTGTGAGATTGCTGTATGTTCATGCTGTAAGTACCAATTATCAGCGTACTCTTAAACAAAGTTGTGTGTTTGTGAGCACGTATAGTCAGTGTTTTATTCAAGGTCATTCCATAAGCTTATATTTTCCATGACTTTGGAAATGTGGGGTGAATTTGGGACCTTTCAAAAACTACTTTTCCCTCATATTATAGTCATGAATAAAGACATTTACTTGCTATAAATTCCCAATAATAAGTGCCTTAAAGGAATGGCGTTAATGCTAACAGACAAGTAAAACACATAGTAAAATTTTTTTTCGTAAACGTACCCAAAGTCACTACACGTATCCGAAGTCAGCCCAAAATTACCCCACATG
>PNEQ01031996.1:14165-33682 GCA_003012365.1 Medauroidea extradentata
AAAGTTACATTACGTTACCCCACGAGTCCAAAGTTACATTACGTTACCCCACGAGTCCAAAGTTACATTACGTTACCCCACGAGTCCAAAGTTACATTACGTTACCCCACGAGTCCAAAGTTACATTACGTTACCCCACGAGTCCAAAGTTACATTACGTTACCCCACGAGTCCAAAGTTACATTACGTTACCCCACGATTTCCAAAGCCAACCCCTAATTGGACGGCTTTTATATAAGAGGAACAAAGAAACATATCTTTTAAATTGAGAAAAGAGCTTGCAAAGTTAATATGATTGTGTGGTGGTTGGTTCAGTGCATTGCTGAAGGTAGCACAGGGAACATGCCGCTTGGTTATATTTGTATCAGCATAATTTAAAGTTTTGTTATATATTTGGCGTACAAAACTCAAACAATCAAGGAACTCCCTGTTACATAAAAGTAGTCCAATTACGGTATGAAAATTTTTTGAAATATTTTCTACGTATGATGAGTTTACCTTTGGCAGTCTTGACTGGCGGGGGTATGTTCTGTGCCTCGCGGAACGCCGGCAAACCATAGTCTGTGATCTTGAGAACCCATCTTGCGTCGATGACACAGTTACGTGATGTGAGGTGTCCGTGGACCCTGATAGGCGTCGAGTGCAGGTACCTCATACCCTGCAACATACATGCACACAAGTCCCTTAACCTCTATACACAGTATGTGCCCATACTACTCGACAATCGGGATTGAAGATGTTGCTTCAGTAAGAGAGAATTGAAGGGGGAAGCTCCGGCCTGAAGGCCCCCTGCCCCCAAAGAAAATAGTGGTTAACATTATATAGCCAAATTATATCTAGCCGTCTCAAGAAAACTGAAGATTTGTTCTATGATGATCCAAGTACATTTAATGTGTCCTACTTGTATGTATGTCATTCTTAATGTTCTGTAACAGTAAATAACCTCACTTTTGCGAGGGCTGGTGCTTTTTACAGCTCATAAAAATCACGTAAGAGCCTCCCCCCCCCCCCCACACACACACACAAAATAAAATCGTTTCTAATCCTGCCCCTGTGCTTCAGTAGCACTGAAAGTGACTGTACACATTGACCACCGCATAAATATTATTATTATTAGTACTGCAATGTAAACTGCCTATAGAGTACAATTTAAACTACATATTAAATAATGGTGTACGTATTTTTTTTTTTTTTGCACTGAGTGTTTACCTTCAGGATTTAATGTCTTGACAACCGATCAAAATTATTCTTATTTCGTCGGAATGATAGACAACATTTTAATAAATGCTTCACAGAAATATTCAGACAAAATCATTTTACGCTTCTGTTTCGTGAGTACTGTGAATTAATTTTAAGAAGGTGCTGGTAATTCAGCTTTAATAAGTGCTATTACTTATTGTATACGTCTACTCTGCAGTGAACTAATACCACTCAATAACGTTTAAACTCATTATGATACGTATAGCCATTGGAATAGTTACGGCCAAGTCTTGAAGGAGGAATCAATGTTTTTGCTGTTTCTAAAACATCCAAGCATGGACGTACAGATAGCAAAAGAAAATACAACATGATACAACATTTTAAATTTAAAAAGACCAAAAATGTGTTACAAAAAAAGTACATCTTCATTTTTTTTTTAACTTTTAAACTGAGATGAAGTATTGTATTATTAAATTAAAATAACGAGCCTAAGAATCACCACCAGCAAACGCTTTTCTAACGTGAATATGTCGTGATTTTTATCCATGCAAATGGCATTGGAAATAAGCGTGCGTTATATATGTTTGGGAAGAATGGCAAGTGGATGATATTCTCACAGGCTTTAATATTTACTTCGCCGTCATTAAAGTGATATTGTCACATTGCTGCAGTTGTACTTATTCAAGTGGTGCACTGTGATGAGGTGAGAGGGAGACACTTGTTGCAACACTACATGCAGTAGAAATGTGCTGCAATGAATTACGATTATTCTTTTTTATTTTTATGAAAGTACACATCGTGTCATACACGTGTACGTCTACGAAAATAACATAATTTCCAAACCATGCAGCTGTTGGTTTAACAGTTTCTGCACGCTTATTAGAAACGTTATTTTAAGTTAAAATATTTTTTTTAACTTCTATATCGGGGAAAATACAAACCGGGTTTCAAATACATGCAAATAGAAGCACGCATTGGACTTAACACCATATTTCCCAATTTCCCACAGATGATATATATATAATGTGTGTGTGTGTTCTTTGCTTTAAGTCCCGTAGGAAAAAGGGTAATTCAAAAGAAATTTACGCCAGCTTATATGCTTGCGCGTTATGGTGATAGCTACTTCACATAAGTAAATCAGCGGTATCTTTAGTACTAATTACATTTTGTGTCTCACACACACGACCGCAATTAAGGTTAATTCTACAACAGGTTAGAAAGAACAATGTTGAAATATTTTCACAAGGAAAATTTCTGCCGTTTGAGCGCTGGTATCGGTAAGAAGGGGTGTAAGTTGATCAATCACAGAGCTTTCCTGAATTTTTAGTTAAATAAAGTTGAATATTTGAAACGCGAAATAGGTTTATTTTCACTTTAAAATTAAGTTAAATGACGTCTGTCATTTCCAAGCCTATTAAAATTTAATTTTACTACAGTTTCGTATTTTTCTGGTCCCTCGGTGATAGCAGCAAAACTAGCGGAAGAAATTTTCCCTGCACCAAACTCTCCCGTGAGAAAACACATTTTATTTCTATCCTGTAGTAGAATTAATCTCAGTGTGTTTATCTGGGGACCCACCTGAAATAGTAAACAGTAGCTTTCTAAACAGTCAAGGTGCCAAAAACCTATGTTACTGATAAATATCAGCACCGAGCACTTTGAATTTGGTGTTTCAGGCTGCGTGGATTCTTCCAAAGCCACAGGCATAAACATTAAATAAAACAATGAGGAAAAAGTAATTACGTGACGTGTAAACAATGCGTTTATTTTATTTTAAAATATTAGTAACTTTGAAAATTACACTCTTATTTTCCTTATAAACACTCAGTGACGATTTTATCTTGATTGTTATGAGGTGAATTGAAAATCGCGTAATTGGATAACTCAACTTTTCAATGAATGTTTAATCTTACGATGTAACAGTGCTGAACTTAAAAATGTGTAAAGTTGCTATTCCACCGCGTGTGCTTCGAACTAACCCACTATTATGGAAATAAAATGCACCTTAATGATGAAGTTTTTTAATTGTATCAACATCTTAAGGTGGCCGCTTGCCCAGGTAGTCGAGCAGGCTGATGAGCTTCGGCTGTTACTATATTATTCGAAGACTTCTCAACGTGCGATTGTTATGTCTCGTTGTAAATTGCATCCGTTTATCTTTAAAGTTTATTTTTACGCTGCCGGAATTGACTAAAATGGGTGTTTTTGCAGGCCATTTTTAGGTACGAAATTCTTGGCGCAGAATATTTTTAATGGTATAGGAGTTTACACTACAGCTTCGTCATAGATATGACGTCATGGGATGATAGTCTCACAACTAAATTACGCATAGAGGCAATTTGTTGTTGAGAAGACTACACGCTAGTTTGGCGACTTGCGCTTAGAGACTAGATTCAGGCATGAAACGCATGCTGTGTCACCCTTATCACTTCCGCATTTCTAGGTTTCTAACGCGCAAAACACAGTCACCCTGGCGACCACATTAACATGAATTTTTTTATGGCGTAGATATCCGTGGGTTTTTAATAGAGACGTCTTGGAACGTTTTAGACTTGAGTCGCTGTAGCACGCAGGCATGGTCCTAATGATGACGTAATTAATTAACCGCTGTTTAACAACGCCCGCACTTCTCCTCGCCAGTAACCCATTCCCCATCCTCCCAACCACGATCCTCGGCCCTTCAACTACACATCCGTGAATATACAGCATCCGTTAAGCCGTGCAAGTGCATTAGTTGGCGCTGGGAGGAATAAAATACTGAGTCGAGATTGTCTTAGGACAAACTGAAGTCGTCCAACTGGTGATTTCATATGTGTTGCGATTGGGATACTCCCTGTTATATCAACTTTGTTCGTCAGTTAAATTTAAAACATCAGTTTTTCTTTTACAAAGCTATGCCTACAAGAAATAATAAATCAAAATATAAACATAAATCTGCATTAAGGGGCATGGAAAATTACGTTGCCGTGCGGACAACTGGAATACACTATCGTCAATAAAATCTGAATTACTCATCAAAATTCGATGATATTTTTGGCCAAGTAGATATTTTATCAGGGCAGTATACTCTACTTTCTAGTAAAAAAAAAAAAAAAAACCATTGTTACAAAAAAAAGCTTGAAACCACAAAATCTAAAATAGTAATAATAATAATAATAATAATAAATTTAATGTTTTTCGAAGGAAAAAAAAACCGTTACAAATCTATTAGAAACAGCAGCAATGTAAATCAAAAGCCTTACTGTCATTTTGTACGTAGGAAAAAATGTATGCTAGATTATTTCCGTATTTTGTAAATGAATGACCATATATTCAAGTCATTAATATAAACGTATAATTTGTGTGGCAGAGAGTAAAATTATATATTTTAATAAATAATTGACGACTTATTCAAAGGAGGAACGAAAATAACTAAATATCTATATATATATATATATATATATATATATATATATATATATATATATATATATATATATACAAACACACACACAACACAACATCGAAATTCAAACAATTTCCTAGTTTCCCACTTTTTCCCCACGCAATGCTGTTTTGAAACGTTAGATTCTATCCACCATAAAATCTCATATCCTAAAAACGTAAATTTTTTTTCGAACACTGTTTAAATCGTACGCTGTTTTCTCGCCTCATAAATGTAACGCCAAAACATCCACGAT
The DNA here is from genome assembly GCA_003012365.1 of Medauroidea extradentata. Lineage (NCBI taxonomy): Eukaryota > Metazoa > Arthropoda > Insecta > Phasmatodea > Phasmatidae > Medauroidea > Medauroidea extradentata. Next base: position 19,046 of record PNEQ01031996.1, read on the forward strand.
CAAGAGTTAACACTAAACAGCTCCAATCACTCGGCCAGTTCAGAGCCTGCAGACGTGACCGAGCATGATCAGAATGGACCAGGGATACCAACCGTCCCGCCTCTTTCGGAACACGCAATATTTCACGTCAGTATCACACGTCTAACTGCGTGGTTTGTTGTCCTGTATGGACAGTGTTTGGTCATGAGTTATCATTCACGGCTCGAGTTCAAGAGCCGAGGTGTATCGATCCCTATGGAATATACGCTGGAGTGTGGGTTACACACGTGGCATATCTCTTATACATGGCGAATGCTGTCGATCTGTATTGTATCCTTTCTATGTGGCAGGAAAGAGCCACGTTGCGAGTGTCTAGATCAGAACAAATGGCTGGCTAGCATAAAACTATAGGCAGTGGCGTCATTTAGGTAGAGGGAAGGAGGGGCAAATGCCCCCCCCCCCCAAGATTTAGAATTATATATGTATGAAACAAATTTTTTATATTTTGTTATTTAAATAATGCTAACTAAAGCACATAGAACTGAAGTTTTACTATTAAAGTTTCTAATTGATATATATGCTTAATTAATTAAAAAGATGCAACAAGGTCACTGTCGCCGAAAAAAAAATATTGCCATCCTCCCCCAAGAAAAACCTGAAATGACGCCGCTGACTATAGGCCATTCACGGTAATGTGAGCATTGCACAATGTCTTCCTTCAGCCATTTTGCAGCTATCTTCACTATTTTAACATGAAAACTTCCATGTGATGAAAAACCTGTGTAAACATTTCAACACTCTTAAAAGTTAGCATCTATTGGCTCAATAAATCTCTGCTGAGTGTTCAGTTTATAGTGAACAGCCTATAGAAAACAATTCTGACAATATTCAGCCGAGTGTTAAATTTCATTCACTAATCGAAACTCCTTCTGTATGCCTAATTTCCGCTTGTTTAACACCGATTTTTACCTCTCGCTAAAATAACTGTTTGAGTGTTTTAAAGTAACATTAAAATAAAATTTCCCTGTAAATACATCGGAATTCAAATGTCTGTTTTGTGTGTTTTAATTTCTTAAGGTCGGTGAAGTGCTGGAGTGATAATTATCTTGGCTTCACGTCCGGACATTCATTGTGCGGTGAAGTGGTTCTACTGTGAAAAGTGTCAAATATAAAAAATGTCACACACAGACACGACTGTCGCTTCACTTCCGAGAGAGATGCTGCGTTAAAAGTTTGAACAAGGATGTCCGCAGCCAACGTCGTTCTACAGCCGGAAGTTGGGACATTGTCCTCGTTTCCTGACAGCCTTCCGCACAGCCAGAGCCTTTTATAAAACCGGCCGAGACAGAAGAAAAAAGAGAGAGACATAAACTATTATGTCGGGTGTTCTGTTCACAGCCGCTTGTCAAAACGCAACCTGCTCGCGTTTTTTTTTATATCAGGTTAATGCGAAGCTGGTCCGTTTGTAAATGTACTTGTGGAGGACGTGCGGTCAAAGAACGTCACTGCATTTACACCTTGATGTTTGTCTACAGTTCTACTCAAAATCATATACTCACATAGCATGAGCCTTATAAATTAGTTATTAACGCCTAATAAGTAGAGCCGGCGATTTTTGCTGAAAATTTTAACATTGAAAAATATCACTATCCGTTACTGCATATAATTCTACATTGCTGGCAGCGGAATTAAGCAATTCCATGAGTTTTCCTATTTAAATACAACGATAATCAAACAAAATTTCAACCAAACTTAACACGCTTGAATTTTGCGTAGTTAATAAACTTTTTTTTACCAAACTATGTGATGGCTGAAAATAAAATTTTATCAGGATTTTTTTTAGTGCTTACTTTATTCCAAATCCTATATAGGTAGAATGAAGTAAAAATGAACTCATGCTACTGTGTTACTTTTCATGAGCTCTCGTGGCATTTTTTGGACTGACAACAGTTCGAAAGATGTTCCGAAACATGATTATGGACCACCAAAATCAGGTTTTTGAAAAGTATGCTGAATTAATAAATTTATTTAAGCATAGTCTGAAATGTGTTCTTTTCGTAAATCAATAAAATGGAAATAAGTTAAATGGTTTTGCGTAAAACATAATAAGTGTGACACGCTTCATAACCGTCCATGCGCCAAGTGTTACTTCTTATGTCGATATTACTCATTTTTGTGTAAGTTCAGCGTGTGACTAATCATCGGTAATGTCACTTTAAACACTCTAAATATGAATTAGTGAATATTCACTTATTCACACCGATGGATGAAGCAGTTTCAACAAACAATCAGTGAGAAACCACTGTGAAATAGGTGACTATTCACTGATTCCGATAAAGAGTGCCAACATTCCACAAGTTAATTAGTGAATATCCACAGATTTTCCCGTAATTTTTCACTTATTCAAAAAGCGAAAACTGTTTTTTTTTTTAAATCAACAGGAAAAAAACTGTGAATATTCACTTATTTACTTGTGAGATTGTGTAACTCTTAAAGGAAATCATTGAATATTCACTAATTAAAAATAGACTACTTTAACTTATTCATATTGTTTATACTGCTGCAGCCATCGGCGTAAATCAGTGAATATTCACTAATTCATATCTATCGTGAAAATACGTAATATTTTACGATAAGATGTTTATTAATAAACTGAATTCTTATTATGAGTTATTAAGTCTTTATCATACGATGAGAGAAAACAATATTTTACATTTAATATAACTTTAACTATTCCTAAATTATGTTTTAATATGATGAGTACAACGTGCACAGAAAAGTAAGGTAACTAACTATGTCCCTAATGAAACACGATAAAATAAATTTTGCCATGTTTTAAACAGGAAGAAAATTTTGAAAAATTCAGCATCATTAGTGAGATATTCTCTTAAGTGTGCTTCTCAGCTTGATGATTCTTCTGAGGTGAGTATGGTCGATGTGCGACGGACGATGAGTTGAGGGTATCATCAGTGATAGACATTAAACGACAAATATTCACTGCTTCGTATAAATTTAGAACATTTTGATGGTTCTGAGGGTGTTTGCTATGTACAGTATGTGTTGCCGGTGTTTCAGATCCTGTGAGTCGACGGTGTTTGTTAGGAAATGAGCCTGATATGTGAGTGTGTGAGAGATTTTGGTCAGCGCTTAACATCGAGGTCTTTAGCGCTGGTGACGGTGACATGAGGTGAGTGTGGAGCAGAGTCGGAAATGGGAGATTCCCGAGAAAACCGGCCAACCAGTGGCATCGTCCAGCACAATTCCAATATGCGAATATCCGGGGACCCCGCCGGGAATCGAACAAGGATCGTCTTTGTGGGAGGCGAGAGGTCTGACCTCTCGGCAACCGTGGCCCTGATATGTGAATTCCAGTGTGTGTGCAGTAAATTTGTGGCATTGTGACTTGCATAGTACCATCACAACAAGTCGCACACGTAAAATAATACCGTCAGAATTAAAAAACCCAGTTTTGGACAATTAAATTTGAAGATTTCAATTTGTAACCATGTGTACATTTAATAATGGAAATTCTTGAATTTTTTCAGAAATAGTGTACGAACAAATGATAGTGATTTTACCGCTTGTGTTTGAGAACTGTGATTTCATAACTGTGAATTAAATTAATAAATAATCACAACCTGAGTGCACACCTACAATTTTAATTATTCTAGCACTGACACAACAAACTTTTAAAAGAAAGGGTGCAACAACTCGAAATACGGATGTGTTGATTAAGCATTATATGTCGAGATGGAATGAAAATGCACCACATTGATTAATGTGGTATGTTGTAAAACATTTGCAACTTTGAAAAAGGTCAGTTATTCAGTTTTGGATTGTATTACTACATTACGATTACAAAAAGACTACTTGCAAAAGAACCATAGTATATAAAATAACGGTGTTGTTCCGCTAAATCTTAAAAATGAAAGTAACTATGGCGATAAATCTCAAACAAAGATGGAAATACTATCTCTACTTGAAGAATTTTTCACAGGGTAAGAGACTACATTACGAACTTCAAGTGGGTGTAACTGAAATTATACGAGTTTTTAGTAGTGGTGGCATTGCTTTAAGTGTACGAAGTGTGCTCAAAACATTGAAAACTTACTAGAAATTGACGAATCAGAGAATACGAGGTCCCGTGTCCAGTGAGTCGTAACTATATATACGTCCTTCTCGCCGTCTTCAACAAGTGCGAGCGCGCGGAAATTCTCTGTCTGGTTTGAAGCACTAAGGCTTAAAGAGGAGGCCCGGTCGATAAAGGTATAAGAGGATTGCTGCAGCCAGATGCTCCAGTGGCTTCTCTGCATTCTCAAACCCACTGCTTCCTACAGCCACTCCTTATTGGCAGATCAAAGTTTCGTACCTGCACTGGGGAGTCCATGTTCTTCCATGAACCACTTTGACTCTGCGGCAAACCAATGAGACACGGACACGTCTGGGTGGAGATAACAACATACAACCCGGAGCCCCTGAGAAGCTCTTGCCGTGGAAGTCTAGTCCCTTTCCTCTTTAAAACTTTCGTCAAGCAAACTACATGTTGGTTTTCCGAAAATAGTTCACCCATCGTCAACTTCGTGCTAGGAATCTCTATTTGGAACTCTTAAATGTTTCGGTCTCAGAGACAGTACCTAATAAGATATTACACAGAGAAAAAGGCTTGGCACAGTGAACCGTATATACAGGATGTATTAGTACAGCGGTTACAAACTTTCAGGAGAGCAATCTCTTAGCAACTGATACATCCTGTAGGTACGTTTGAATACTGTCAAACAAGCGAATAAAACTCCAATGAACTAAACATTTCCTTTCCTTTCAGATCCATTTATCTCAATAAGTTGGCTTAGTTCAGTTAAACATACATTTTGTTACATCAACTAAGTCTATTCTTGATTTTTTTATGGTTTTGTCAGTCAAAAAGTATTTGTTTTTGATAGAACCTACGTTTGTTTCCCCGTACACAAACTTATATATGGGTGGCTGTATATTACAATTTTCTTTGTGTAATCAAAAGAAACTACGTATTATTACATTTTATAAATATAACTTAGATGATATGTTTTGTATTCCACAATCTATGAATTTGATTAAAATGAATGGTTTATACTTAAGCTTAGTATAAAACGATTTTACGGTTGCCAGGTACAGTGTCTAAATATGCCACGATGGTAGATTCCTTCGAAGATTCAATGGAATCTCGATTGCCTGCCCGCGTTGATGATTCTATGAAAAGTTTAGCAGAATCGTGACAGTTTTCATGGAAATTTTGGTAAGCGAGCCTGTGGAGTGCTTGCTGCAAAATGAAACTTTGTAGCGAATCTGAGGCGAGTATTGTACCGTGCCGCTAGTTCAGGCATATGTTTTGAAAAGAAAAACAAAGATATGGTCGGTAGAAGCAATTACATAATGCGAAAACATAAACATAATATTCCATGGTTATTAAACAGAAAAAGTGTAACTGTCATAATAAAATCACTAGGCTTAGGGCTTTCACGGATATAACAGAAGCAATTTGTGGATTTGTCTTGGGACTACTGTGGCTGAAATATAAAACTAGTTTCTATGAGAGAGGTGTATTTTGTGCCCGACTGTAATCAGTATAATGAGTTTTAAAAGTCATAAATTTAATCACTTTCCGAAAGAAAGCAGTAATAGTCTATTCTTTTAAATCGTCTTTGACAGGAACAGCTGAGTGCACTTCGCAACAACTCCGCCATATTTCTGATTGAATAGGCTGCTAACGCTCCATATGCACTGTTCTCTCATCTTTGATGTCCAGACCTGTTCTTCTTTGACCGTGACGCCTAGAAGCGTTCTATTGACGTGCACGCGCTGTATAGTTTGTGCTAGAAGGTTCTGTGTTCCCAGGATATGTTTCCTCCATGGAACTTGATTGTCTGGAGCGCCGCACCGACATCATTAAGGATTCGCGCGGTCGCCAAGCGGAAGGACACGTGTTGAAAAATGCATGTGGTGGCGTTGCGTTGGGTCAATGGGTTGACTGAGGTGGAAGGGGAGGACCAAGATGCAAGAGAGGATGTTTCTTTCAGTATTTCACACCCCAGCTTCGCCTCACGGCAGAGCAAGCCACAGCCGTAATGAACCATTCCGTTAAAGCCATGCATGATCCATCATTTCTACTGCTGTCAGGATAGTTATTTTTTATTCCTAAACAAGAGTAGATATCAAAAAACTGTAGCACATTTTTGTTAAAGCTTGTTTTTACTGTATAGTCTATTTTTTCCTAGACAAAATTATATACATGTATTGTAATTCATTAGTTATAATTTCCTTGACTGAATAATTAGCTTAAACCATTGTGTATATAGTGTTGGAAAAATTAGATGACAAAGAGTAGGCACTGTACAACAGTGGTTGATATCTTCTCTCGTTTAGGATTTAAGAAATAATAAAATTATCATAAAATCTGTATAAATGGTGACTAATGACCTTAAGGATCTTCAAGTGCGATGAAGCCTTCATTTTATATTTATATGAAATATTGATAGTTTTGTAGACGATACTTGCGATTGCAGTTTCCTCTTACGAAACAATTTTAGCTGTCATAGTTTCCTCGTAATGGTGGGTTAAAGTCAAAATGTGCATGTTCTGCTGCCATGCAAATTGTGAAAACCAATTGTCTTACGTACGTGAAATAATTCATAGTTAAATAACATTCTATGGGCTACGTATTAAAACATTTGAAAAAATCCCGTGAACTGTTTTTGCATTTTAGAAAAATTGCTGAATTTGCAGTTTTTTTTCTGTAATTTTCCGATTTTTTTAAAATTCAAAGTAATACGTTGTGGTTTTCTTAAATGTTTTATGGCATAGGTCATGGGGTGTACATTCACAACGAATTATTTTGTTTAAGAAGGTCAGTTGGTTTTCACTATTTGCACGGCAGCGTAACAAGCAAATTTTGACTTTGCCATCCCGTTACAAGAAAACTGTGAGAGCTATAATTGTTTCGTAAGAGCTAAATGTACTTACAAGTATCGTCTGCACAACTAACAATATTTTATAAAAAAATAATATTATGATTTTATCGCACCTGAACATCCTTAAGGCCATGCTAGATATATAGTTTCTTCCACATTGAACCGAGGCAGGTGGTGCGACATTAACATGTTGGACTCGCATTTGGAAGGACCTGGGTTCGATCCCCGGCTCCTGCCATCCTGATTTCGGTTTTCCATGGTTTCCCGGGATAACTCCAGGCGAATGAATACTGGTATGGTGCCTTAACAAAGGCCATGGCCGATTCCTCTCCCAGCTCCTGTCATTGTACCAAGTTATGTCACAGTCTATAATGGCCTCTCTGTCGACGAGACGTAAAGCTCACTTATCTTACTTATCCTTCTTTCAAATTATTTCAGGAAACTCAAAACCTTTTTACTTTATAGTTAAAAAAATTGTGGACTAAGAGAATTCGTACGGTTCGTAGTTTTATGAAGTCATTTTGCAATCTAAAGCATCGTTATTTCGTAAAAATATTATTTTGCTTGAATTTGGCTTACTCCCACAACAAAATGTGTGATACTTTTAGTGTAAAATGTCTGAAAAAATGTGAGGTTTATTCCTACCAAAAATGTAGGCACATATTATGACATATTCGTGACAAAACAATGTAGGGAATCTTCCATAAATAAATTATGTTGCTGCGAAAAAAAAATTCAATAGCACTGAAAGATTACTGGGCTTTGGTTTAACAACCACGTACTCGGCGGTGATAAGCAGGGAGGAGTCGACAGGAAGTGTAAGAGATGATGATGGAGATGTCTGTGAGGGGTTGCTTCAGTCCAGACAGCCTCTCTGGGTGTCATCAAACATTCACGCTCTTCGCTGATTGGACGCACAAGTCAGGTCAATAAGCAGGGTACATAACCACCCCTCCATCCACCTAACCTTCGCCTCAACCACCTTACACAATCCCCAGTGTCTTCGTCCATCGCTGTGGTCCCTCAGTGATAGTTTAATTTATAACTAGTCGTTACTGAAGGCCAAGTGCTGACAGCAAGATAAACTGCTGTCAGTACATAGAGACATCGCAATCGTAAACAGCATTCTTAAGAGGGCTTCACCAAAAATAATAATTCTTTTAGTGATGTAAACACTCGTAAGAGAATTAGACATGCATCTCAGAAAAATTGGCGATATTTAAAATTTCAATTACAGTACTTTTTATAAATACACAAAACATAACAGCGCAGTTATACTAAGTTCCTTGGCTTAGCCCTTGGAACCGTACTTAGTTAGTCTGTTTGTTTTTCTTTCTTCTACAAAATCGTTTTTTTAATAAGTTTTATATTTCTAGGAGACCTGGTTTTTTTTGTAGGCATATATAGTGACTAATTTTACTTTATCTAAAATGTTCTAGCTACCATAATTTTTGTTCGGTAGGATGTCAAATTCCAAATTAATAATTGCATTTAAAAGGTTTATACTAGAGGGGAAAACCAACGGACTTACTAAAACTAAAAAAAATACCGCTGGATTACGGGATCGTGAGCTACGCCATGACACGCATTAAAGTAGCTTTGATACATATTATATATATATATTTTAAAAAGGTACTAATATAAAATATCAAACTCGTAAATATATCTCAAATTTTGAAAAATAAAAAAAAACAATACAGTTTTTATACATGTTTTGACGTCGCATATGACACTGTTCATCAGTAAGAAGTATTTCATTTCGGTAAGTCAATTGGTTTTCTTTCTTAACATAAAACTGTTGCATGTAAATTTGGAATTTCACGTCCCATAATAGAAAAACTATTTAATTTAACTATTTTTAATTGCTTAAGAAACAGCCAAAATCTATGTCTTCAAAACAAAACATAGCTCGTAGTAACATAACAATTAATAAAACAATTTTTTTTTCATTTACGTCCCCTTTACAGTTTTATCGTATATAGCTTCTTCGTGATTACAACTAGGTACATGATTCTACATTTGAATATTAAGCTATGTTGACTATAGCAGATTTTTTTTTACCTTATATTGTTTGGTTTATTCAGTAGTTAGTATTGCTGTATTATACTAAGGTTTTCACAATATTCTCTTCTCAAAAGAATTGTTCGGTTAACAGCTTTTTGAGTGTGTCGGAAAAGTTTCATGCTAATGTAAAACCCAAAGTTTGCGATTTTTGTAGTTGTTGTCCTTAAAGAATACATCGCCTTATACATGTCAGAGAATAAAAACAGCCGGTTATAGTATAACAATATAAAATACTGCGCCACATGAAAATTTAGAACTAGAATGTATTGCGGCTTAAGATGGCCGCCTGGCCAGTGCGCAAAGCGGGTTGCAGAGCTCCCAATGTTACAAGATTATTCAAAAATTGCTCAGTGTGTGTGAAATATTGTCTTCTTAGAAGTAGCATACAAAGAACATTACGTCATAAAATTATAGGATCACCACTACTATCTAAGAGGAAGAGGTCTTGACACGGCGTAATGCAGAGAGAAAGTGACCCTCTTTTTGTCGTCGAGCGCTAGTAGTCATTTAGTGGAAGATTTGTCTTGTTTACATCTGGCGATGTTACAATTTTTACTACTATTTATATAAAATGACGTTAATATGGTAAGCTGGTATTCTAGATATCTGTTTCGTAACCATAAATGCATTGGCACGTGTGTGGAACTTATTTTATTAGTGTTTTAGTAAACACATTCGAAAAAAAATCTATTGTTTACTTCCCTACGAAATTTTAGAATCGTTGCAATGTGTGTATACATGTAAAACATTGAAAACCTAATTTTATGGTTGAAATATGTTCCAATACAAATTACATATACTTTATATGGATTTTTCAATATTTTTTTTCTATAATACAGGAAATTCCGATAACAACTACACATTTTAAGCGGTGAAAACTTCCTAAACCGAAGACAAAAGAAGACTTATCTTCCACTAAAAGATAACTAGTGTTGCGACAAAATAGGAGTCATATTTTGTTCCTCATTGTCAAGACCATGGTCGTAGAAGTACAGATCTGGACACTCGCCTATCTACCAATGTATTTTGCTTGACCCCCTTGTTGTTTGGCTGTAGTTAACCAAGTTACCGAGTGTGTTGTACGACTTTGGCGCTGCAGTCAGGGCGAATGGGCTCAAACTCCGCCCACTTTCTTCCAGTGTTTACATTTATAAGACAAACACTCGTATTTTTATCAATTTATTAAATACTTCCTTTTCTCACAATCCAAAATCATGTATCCAGCAATTTTTGTTAACTTTATGATGTAAATACGAGAAAAAAGTGGGCGGAGTTTGAGCCCGACCGCACTGATTGCAGCGCCAAAGACGCACAACATTCTCGGTAACTTGGCGAACTGCAGCCAAATAACATGGGGGTCAAGCAAAATACACTGGTAGATAGGCGAGTATCCAGACCTGAGACAAGAGAAAATTGCAGATGGAGCATTTGCAGCCTCTATTGAGGCCAAGCCGACTTTGTTTATTCAGGTTGCAATATGGTGGAGAGCAATCAGCTGTTCCTATAGATATTCTGAGAAACGAGGTTATGGTCGTCCAACCTACGGTCGCATTATTCTCATTGCTATGGTAATAAACAACCTTTTTCAGTTCTTACTAATATGGTGGATGGACCCCTCCCCCTTTCGTCTCAAGGCTTCATACCCCTTGCCGAACGACATACATTATGCTCCATCTGTGTGTTTCTCTAATCTCTGGTCCAGACCTGTACTTGTACTACCGTGGCCACGAATAATAAAACATGTCACTTCACTTTTGCAGAACCTCCACTCAAAATATGTGGCATATTAGTATTTTATCACGTCAGCACTTCAACAATTAATGAAAGAGTCATACTCTGTATCCATATTTCGAATTTTTTTCCAAGAAAGGTTTCCCTTTAAGGACAAATAAGAATGCTGCCATGGAATACAATCTCCATAGATTTAACACACGGGCGAGACTCGAGCTCGGTACATGGATAAACGTGGACAATCAGCCGAAGTGGACCTGACTTTTCTCGAAAGGTCCCGAACGATTTCGTTACAAGGTTTCTTATTGACCCTTGAATCTCGGGACGAAGAAATGGAACTGCTGTCTCTCTGAGCGTCCCGCCCATTTGCGTCTGTCTTTCAAGTCGCGATATTGGATTTCCCCCCCGGATTTTCTGAAATTCTGAGGTCAAAAGCATGAAATTTGTCACTATATTGTGAATTCTACTAACCTTGCGCTACAATACAAGTATCGCAGTTGAACTCTTAACATATATTTAGGCTGTAATAAGTTCAGAATTTTTTTCCTATTCTTAATTTGCTGTACTGATAACAGCCTAAATATATGTCAAGAATTCGACTGCGAGGCTAGTATAGTATCGCGAGGTAACTAAGTTGAATTCACGCTGTAATTGCAAGTTCCACATTTTTTTCTCAGAATTTCATGGCGTAGGAAAATAAAATAATTCAATAATGCGACTGATGCCAAGCCTTAGGGGCCGTATAACATGAACATAATTGCACCGTGTTAGGTGAAAGTTTTTGTTGAGAAATGTGTCGAATTGAAAACACATTTATAACTATGCTTCCGTAATTTATTTCCTATACATAGCCTAATGTTTAGAATCGTGGCACCTCACAATCACGTAACATAAAAATAACAGGACGCATAAATCCAAAATAGCTAAGTACGTGCTGGACTTCAGTACGCACTTTTCGTAAATAAAAAGTCATGTCACCGCTTAACGATACAAAGGAAACAGGCAACGACCTAAACACTGAACGTAGTATTCGCACCACGCGCTTAAGGTCCTTTGGTTTTGCAGTGGTTTCAAAAAGTGTTCTTCTAAATGCAAATTAATACATATATTTAAAATTCATTCTTACAGTTTTAACACTTATATATCATCATTTGTATCTGAATTTTTATGTTGCCATACACCAAATGGATTTTTAGATTTTTGCCCCAGAAATATCACATATGTGAATGCTTAAGCCAAATTGGTGCGTTATTTAAAAAAAACTGTCTAACATAATTGTGTATCGTATGATTGTACACAGTCTTCAAATTTTTTCAAAGCATTTGGTTTAAAATATTTAAGTTATTTGCAATTGTTTGAAATTAATGAAATATCATGGTCTTAAGGCTTTCTTGTTTCTTATTTTTAGCGGTATTAACATTTTACGCCTAAACAAGAGCAGATATCAAAAATTTGTCTGGCAGTATTATTTAAAATCGTCTTCTCCACGTTGGCTAACTTTATTTTCCAGGGCAGTGTGATTTTAGCTAATAATGTAATTAAATAAATTCTGATTGACTTTTTAGTCGAAGCCACTCACCCTGACGAGGTCGGTAAGCAGCGAGAGACGGAAGGACCAGTCCAGCTTGATCTCGTCCTGCACCAAGACGTCCTCCAAGGAACCACGACTGCACCACTCGTACACCAGTGCAGGCCTCGTCGGCTCCGTCAGGCAGCCAATCAGGACGTTGAGGTTCTCGTGCCGCAGCCCGTGGATCTGCGCGCGCGCACAAACAATGTCGTAGAAGGACAGGTCTGGACACTCGCCTATCTAACAATGTATTTTGCTTGACCCCCTTGTTGTTTGGCTGTAGTTCGTCAAGTTACCGAGAATGTCGTACTTTTTGGCGCTGTAATCCGGGCGGTCGGACTCAAACTCCGCCCGCTTTTTTCTATCATTAACTTTATAAAGTAAATAAAGATTTCTGGAGCCATGATTTAAAATTGTGAGCGAAGAAAGTATTTCACAAATTGATAAAAAAAAATACGATTTGATAAATTGTTTATCTTAGTGGGAGGGAAGTGGGCGGAGTTTGAGCTCGACCGCCCGGATTACAGCGCCAAAAATGTATAGCATTATCGGTAACTTGGTGAACTACAACCAAACAACAAGGGGATCAAGCACAGAGCACCTCCTCCTATTTATGTTTGGTTTTGGTGCACAGACACATTTTTCTGGACGTATTTTGCCTGTAAGTATTACACACGGCACATTTTGTCCCCCACAAATATGGTAGAGACATTATATACGTATTTAACGCGACTGCATTAACATTCATCCATAGATACATCCCAAAACGTTTGTGAAGTTTGCCACATAACCACAAAGCAAGATCAGTCAAAAACATGACATGGCGGACAAGCTCCTAAAAACGTCACGTAAATAAGGGTTGGCTACTAGCGCACCCATTCCCGTTGTGCAGATAACGTCAACTACTGACAAAACAATAAGCACCACAAGTCCCCTATACCAGTGTCACCCCCCTGGGGTCAAGTTTCCAGGCGAGTGTCCAGACCTGTTCTTCTACGGCCGTGGTCAGCACAGCATAAATTAGTACTAACAGGAGCGACAAGATGATGATTTTATCGGATTCGTTTTGTCTGGGAACTTTCATGGCGTCGGAGTCCGTCGATGTTTGGTTACACTAAAGTTTAGTAGGACTTATTTTATAGTCTGTGAGTAAATCGACACGTAAGTAACGGCAAATGTAACACTGCTAAATGTATAATTGAAACACAATCAAATTAAAGTATTTCTTGAACTATAAGTGGTGGTTTAAACAAACGACTCAAATTCCACACGGCTTTGTTTACACGCCTGTACGCCCCGAGAGTTGGTAAATAACGACGATTAAAACGTTTATGTCGATTCTCACAGCGTTAGTTACTGTCAGATGTTGAGTCTCGAGTCGTTACGTTTACCATTTCTATATATGTAACTAATATACAAACTTATTACTAGAGACATGAACTTTTCGCGAAAAGAAATTTGCCTCACTTTGTGTCAGTGACTTGTGTGCACGTCTGCAGACTTGCTTCACGGTCAGAGATTGGATGTTTTGACATTCGTGTGTCGTGGGGTTTTACACGCAAATCACAGACGTGTGGTGTTACAGTAACCTTATTGTGATTGGTACAGTGAAATGAGAAACGTCACAGTTCAAAGGCACGCTGCCAATATCTATGAAGCAGAACTGCAGACGTGCACATAAGGCACTGGAACAAAGTGGGGCAAAATTCTTTTCGCGAAAAGTTCATGTCTCTACAGTAATTACAGTGTACCAAGCAATATAAGTGACTATATAAACTAATGACGCAAATCCACACGGCTTCGTTAAAGACACTGGAAAATCGCGAAAATGTTTAAAATAGTCTACAATAAACTGTATTATATTAACCGTGACACGTGTGAACAGTTTTGGGACAAATCACACACGCTGTATGTCCAAGCTATACAGTTCTAACTGGGTCTGTTGTAGAGAGAAGAAATGCTACAAATAAACGATAGCCAATGTTGATACAAAACATTCAGTGTTATATACAGTATGTTGGAGCCTAGCAAACAGTCAACTATTCTTGCGATTTTTCAGTGTCTCTAGGCATTGTTTACATTCCTATACGCCCCAAGAGCTGGTATGATAGCAACAATGAAAAAGCTCCAGTTTGTCGCTTCTGTTAACATTATTTATTCTGTGATGTTAGCTGAGATTAATTTTAACGGCCCTTCAACAACGAGTGCGAAGTATGGTGAAAGGAAAAGACAACCTCCATGCCCAAGCCAACATTCAAACCCAGGACCTCAGCACCGTGCTCCGTTGCCGTTGCAGAGACAAATACCACATGCTTTACATCTCTGTCACCTTTAAGAAGGCATGATACA
>PNEQ01031996.1:33782-68834 GCA_003012365.1 Medauroidea extradentata
GTTTCTCATTTGACTGTACCAATCACAATAAGGTTACTGTAACACCACACGTCTGTGATTTGCGTGTAAAACCCCACGACACACGAATGTCAAAACATCCAATCTCTGACCGTGAAGCAAGTCTGCAGACGTGCACACAAGTCACTGACACAAAGTGAGGCAAATTTCTTTTCGCGAAAAGTTCATGTCTCTAATGATACATAATAGCGCTAAAACCATCTTAAAATTGAAACTGTGAATTCGAAAACAACCCAATTCCAAACCCCAAATAAATTGTTCAGGAGAAGAAAAAATAACAAATATTATAACTATGGTGATTAGCAGGTATCTAATGCGACATCAAAAGTGGAAGTATGCTGATATTCACGTATTTCAATGAAACTGATGTGGACTTCGGTAGATTTTGAAATCACCCCTTAAATTGCAGGTTTCTCGAAGCCAATGCAAAAAAATTAAATGAACAGCAGCATTAGACAATAGGTTTTTACCAAGTGTCTAAGCACAATTTTTTCTCATGTACAGTATTTCAGAAGGACAATCTACGATGCGAAATCTCGTACATGTATTTGCGGTGTAAGAGATCACGTTTAACAAACATATCCTGGATAAATGTTGTCCTCTAAAGTTGGTTAGTAAAAATTTCTATTATTTTTCTTTTGCAGTTTTTCCATACTATCAAAAACATGTACATTTTTCTTTCATTACTCCACTACACACCCGTAAGGCCATGGTTTGTTATCTACACTTTTCTTGCGAATGTTAAGTTTTAAATCGAAAGGCAACTGATATAAAACCGTTACATAAGTGTTTATTACGTGCCCTAGTTTTTTTTCTAAAACAAACATTTATATACCCTTGGCTATGTTTGACTTATATTTGTACGACATAATGTTCGTTTTATAGACGTTACTTGTGACTACATTTTCCACTTGTGAAATTTTTTATCTCACATAGTCTTCCCATAGCGACATGTCAAAGTCAAAACTTGCAAGTGACGGGAACATGCCAATAACTAAACAAACTGACTTACTCGAACTAAATAATTAGATAGTAAGGGCTATATGCTAAAATATTGTAAACCTACACAACTAAGTCGCTTTGTTTTTTTTTAATGGTCAAATGTAAAGAAAATTATCGTTGTTCTTTAGAATTTTTTAAAATACAAAGATATTTCATTACGTGATTTTAAATATTTTAGCACATTACCCATACTATCTTATTTCATTGCAAATTATTAAATTTGCCGCTGTGGGAAGACTATGAGAGCTAAAAAATTGTTACAAGAGGAAAATGTTGTATAAAACTAACATTATGTCGAGCAAAAATTAAATCATCAATTGTTGCCACGTGAACTCCGTTAATGTAATATTCTCACTGTCTGTAACTGGCCAAAATTAAATAATGTTATTTTTTTGTTTGTTTAAAAATAATTAGATTCTTTGTAACTATTAACTACAACACAACTGAGTGATAGATTTAAAAGGGTTTAATTTATTTCTCAAAAGCACCACAGAAATAGAAACCTCTAGACTTAAAGTATCCATTATCTCTAAATTAATATTCAGAGGAAGTATTAAATATGTACATTTATTTGATATCTTAAATGGTACGGAATTCTTAAAATTATGCCTATAAAGTCGAAAAAATTCGTAAATTTATAATTTTTAAATAAATGTTCGTCAAAGTAACATAGGTGTCGTCAGATTTCCACTTACAGTGACTAACACGTCCATAGTCTTGTTCTTGAGCTCGAAGGTTCCTTGTACTGGGATCTCCTTGAGCTGCACCAGATCACCCTGTTCACAAACATAACCAGATACACTTGTGGCGCTCTCATATTAAATTATCGCGAGACATAAATAGCTCTCATCCTCACCTTCAGTATTTATGTTCATTAGTTAACAAAATACTATTCCACTGCCCTATTTCCTGCATGAGAACTCCCAAGTTGCTACGAATTCAAACCAAATACGGTTTCTCCTGCCTCACTTTTCATTGTTAATATTCGGCTTTACCCAAAGTATTTAATAATATTTTCATGCAAAATTTCTGACAAAAATGCGGTAATTGCGAACTGTAGGTGATAATTATAATTACTTTAAACTATTGCAAAATATGTCCCAACAAATATTAATGGATAACAAGGGTGCAACAATTCGAGGTAGTTATTTTTGTTTATTTAGTTATTTATTTAAACACTTTACAATCAACGCTAGGCCGATTTACAATTTCCCGTGTGTCATGCTTACACTACTCAAACGTTTACATTAAATAACGTAAAACTATAACCATAATTCAAAATAATATCTGCATTTCATACAGAAAAACCTAGTAACTCACCCAAATATTAAACAAAGATAAAAACTTTTAAGTGTAACAACATAAGGCAAAGAAGTAGTATGTCGCCAACTTATATACATATTTATATTATATGTGTATGTATATATATACACACACATGTATATATACTACGTTTAACTAACTTCCCAATCAGCTAGAGACCTTAAACTTTAAACATAGCTCAGAACTAACAGAAAAAATTTACGCACGTAAGACTTAAAGTCAGAAAATAATTTTTCAGATAAAACAACATACATAACACTATTTTATCTAGGAATATAAAAAATTTATTCAATGAAAATGCTTGTAATGTCTAGAACGTAAAACACATGGGCAAATGATAACTGTTCTCAAGTTTTGTTTCTTAACAAGGGCTAAAAAGTATTTTATAGGATAAATTATATTACACACAATCATTTTAAAAACATTAAATATTTTTTTTTATTTTAACAACTAGGCCTATTTATGTTGTTGGCACACAAAATTAACTTGCTCGGTGCTAACTCAACCGCTATACACACAGGAATATTCTTTAAGACCCTGTTTACGTATGTTGTACGAAATAAATTCAAGCCCGAAAATACCCGTCTCCGAGTTAACTATTGCGTCCCGCTTACTCGTTTCCCGTTTCCGAACAGAAACAGAGATTTTTCTTCTGTTGTTTTGGTAAAGATAAAGTTAAACCTCGTAACACGGGGTAACGGGAGAACGGAAGAAGGAAATAAAGTTTGTAAGGGCAAGCTTTTACCTCTTGCGGGAATTAAATTTCATTCCCAATTTATGAAGCTGAATTAAACCATGCTCTGGTGATCCTTTTTTTCCTGGTCTTAACAATAAAATGTCCCCGAAAAATCTCGTGCTGCGGTTTAATGAAAATTTACTCATGGATTTCCTCAACGTTTAGAAGAATACAATGCTTGAAAAAAGGTTTCCTCTCTCGTTGGAAAATTAAGTGATGTTTGCGTAATAATTTAACCGAGGCGTCTACAAACGTAGTGTTTTAATTAACGATTTGTTAATTCCAATACAAAAAATAAATTTCTGATAAAATGTATGCAATATTGTCACTAATATTTACTGCGTATATTATATCTGTGAATGATTAACAAGTCATCACCACAAAATGATATTGTCATCGATTCGTATTTAGTTTCAAAAGTTTCTAATAATTCGGACGCCTGGAAGTGGGTGAAAATGTATTTGGAAAATTTGATTCCATTAATACATACATAAAAACATGCATACATGACAACATAGTAAGATCGTATTATGAGAGATATATTCTAGGGCGTGTGAAATATATTTTACGTTTGTTATCTTAAGCAGTACTCGTCATGTGACCGTCTTCATAGTTGAGACGTCGTCAACACTTCAGAAGTTTTCCGTTAAACTTGGCTAAAAAGCGCGTTATAAAATTGTTCGGGGAGCCAGATGAGTAGCTAAAAAAATTTGAAATAGCAAGATTTAATAAATATTTTACGCACTTCCTCATTTATACTAATCTGCCTAAAAATATTTAATTACATTTTTACTATTATAAACATAGACTGTTGAGTTGCCAGTTAAATGTGAACTAAATTATTACCATAAAAATTCTTACTGTGGGATAATATTTTAATTTTTTATAAAATCATTACAGTATTACAGAGAAAATGATGAACTTAACCATTTATTTTCAACTTCTTGTTTAAAACAAAACTTTTTCAATGTGTGTGTGTGTGTGTGTGTACTGTGATATTTCAAGAGCTCAGATTTTTAAGTAATTAATATGGTTCTTATCCTTTATTTAAAGTTTAAATTCTATATGTAAAATATTTAATTCAAAATATGTATGTAGCGGAAGCGAAATTGCTAACCGTCTCTGGTTTCTTCAGTAGTTCATTCTATGCTTCAGTACTTTACAATTCCGAACTCACGCCACCACTTGATATTTTGTTACTTTAGTAATTATGTATTGATGTTTGGCTAATTGATGGTGAGAGGAGAGGCTTGTGTTAGTCCTACAGTCTAACGCTACCGGCTAGCGCATAAATGACATTGCTCAGTTATTGGGTGTTCGCGTCATTTCCAGAAGCTCCAGGGCTTCCCATTATCGCATCACTCTTAATGACCGGGTCAACTCCCGTGTGAGGTCCGCTGTTGCCACATCGCACAGGCACAGGAGGGCAGCCGACCTTTTGGAAACATCATCATCGTGACGTAATTATACAGCAAAGCAGTGTGACCAATCGCACAAAACTACGGCGAGAATATTTTCGTTTTGATAAAAAACACGCATGGGCAGTGTTTGATTTGGCCGTCTATGGATCCTTTCCACGCTTCAAGCCCTTGAAAAGCGTATCGCGGAAGTGACGTCACATGCACACGCCGCTGTTCGAATTCACAGCAAGGGCTCATATGCACCCTAGAATGTCCCCTTCAGCTAAGGTGATAGTCACCTACCCTTCTCGAGCCCTACATCCAAAATCACAAAATGCAACCAACTTCATGAAGGGAACAAGGGCTTAGGGCTCAAAGGGAAATTATCAAGGGCACGTTGTACTGAATACGAACACGGTCAAAGACAAAATTTTCAGATGTCCTTGAATAAAATATGTAGTCACAAATATAAAATTTGAAATAGCCTACTTCAAAATTATTATTTCGAAATATTGCTGATAATTACAGCTAAACGTACTTACTACAAATTTGTCAACAGTTATTTGAAACGACACAAGAGAAATTGGCATCAGTTAGTTCGTTCTTGCTGGTGTAAAAATATTTCCCAATTTTTTTTAATGTGTTATACGTTTTTCTTATAGTGTTTGACTAAAAACCGATTTTACAAATTATAAACAAGCATTTATTTCCACTGTACATCATTTTCATACGTTTTACAGTAAATTATAATTTGGGAACTAGTTTACAGATAACATTTGGAAGGCTACGAAAAATTTATATTACAAAACATGCTTCTCTACAACAATATTTTGTATATATGAAAACTATTTGTGTTTATTTAAAAATTTTTGTAAATATTACACCAATAACTTAAGATTCCTTAAATATATATTACGCAAAGCAACGCAGTAGTTTTTATGATAGAGCAAAGAAATTTCGTCAATTGTGACACCTAGTTGAAGTAGGTTTCGTTTATTACATAAAACCATTTGTTCATTTACTATTTATTATTTCGTTTTTGTTTATATTTTAAATATTTCGACCAATTCAAAGTTCTACGACATTGTTTTCATTGCACATGGCTGATAAATGTTTACACATTAGTATATTAACTTGAACTTTAAAATTATATATTTTTAATGTAATGGGTATAATGTTTGACCGTATAACAAATAGATTGCTTGCAGTAAACCATATGTATAGGAAGAAAACAATATTTCTGCTTTGCTGCGTAGAGTCTTGCGCTAAAGTGAGTAGTTTCAAATAAGTGAATTTTTTCTTTTAAGTGTATATTTTACTATTTGTTGCCCATGACATCGTTCGCGTGGTTTACAATTTCATGCATCTTTGAGTCGTGCAAAAGTTTGTTCTAAGTACTACAAATCAACTGGAATAATTTGTGAACATATGCACTTATTCTTCAAAATCTTTTCCTATGCCATTTTTTTTTCAAAAGGTCTAAGAAATTTTTAAAAATGAGACAAAGTGTTCGATAAAAAATGTTGCCATTTTTAAATTTAATTTAGGTAATAATGTTTATACCGGTAATAATATTAAAAGTAGTAAATTACTGTAAATTATATATATTTTTTAATTTGCTTAAGATATTTTTTAAAAAATTCAAAATTGTGAAAAATTTTAGGATTTATAAATAAATTTCATTAAGTTTTCAGCTACCCGGTTCTTCACCTGTCCCATTTTATTCCACGTCCCTCCCTCCCACCACCCAAACTCAATAAATAGATTATTTGACAGAAATCTTCGCATGCGCACGTACAACTCATTTAAGTTTCTTTGCAATCGGAGGAGCGCATAAGTTACTAACGTACAGACATTCCGTGATTTAGATAACTTTACTAGGTAATGTTGTGTGATGATTTTATGATTGTTTATCGCGGGAAAAACTTGGCTGCGTCTGACACAACGTAGCTGTCTGCAGACCAATAACAGGCAGCAAATATTACAATAGCAGGATTCTTATTCGCTCAGTCAAATAGGACAACAGCTCTAAGTACAAGCGAAAGTCACTAATCTTTTCATAAGCTGAACGTGCGTTCAAACCCAGGAGACAGTCAAGTTTTCCCGCGATAAACTATCATCTCTACTCATACTTAATATGGGACACTTACAATTTTTAGGCTGCATAAAATAGCCGATCATCATGTTTGTTATTGTATAAGGCTTGCAAAATTGTACGCGTTTGACGTTTCCTTAAAATGTATATGAACACTACCATTGATGTGTAGGAAACTATTTAACCACTACTTTTTTCGTTGTACCCTACATACATGCACACATACATACATACTTACATGCACACATGCATACATATATACCTTACATGAATGTATGCATGCATACAACATACATACATACATAGGTACTTGCATACATAAATGCATACATACATACATACACACATACATACATACACACTTTTATTTCTCAACAGAAGTGTCTTCACCATAAGTGTTCAATTTCATTTACTGAGAACGACCTGGATATTGTTCCCGGCTTGCTTGACCTGGCAACACTGCCGTAGAGCTGGCAACAGCGGTTGCTGGGGGGGGGGAGGTGACGCGAATAGTCCCAGGCCTGGCTGTGCACATTATCTGGCTTCAACTGGCGAGCAGCGCCGCCCAATAAAAGAGCTTGCACCAGGGGAGAATTTATCACCTCGCCTGTATCGTGGTCGAGGTCTCCCAGCTGGGGCCACGTGATCACTGGCACACGCCGCTCTTTGTTATGTTCTAGTGGTATAACGTCTTAACTTTATAATTTCATACAATAGAGTCAGTTTCGAAGCTGTAACTTGCGTATACAGTTTCCACTTACGAAACAACTTTATCTCGTGTAGTTTCTCATAACTGTGCGTCAAAGTTAAAATATGCATGTTTCGCTGTCATAGAAACAGTGCAACCAACTGACTTACACAAATGAAATAGTTCATAGTGACATAACATACCATACGCTATGTATTCTTTATCTTTGTTTTGGTTTATTTAGAGTTATTTATTTATTTGACCATTTGATTTATATTCTTATTCGTTTTAATCTTGTGTGTGATAATACTAGAGTAAATAATTATTTATTTATTAATTTAGTTACTAATAAAATTAAATAACATTTGTATTTTGCAATTATTAGAAAAAGAAAAATTAATTCTTTCGACCTAACATTTATAAACCCGCAACGTAAAATTTTTAATCTTTAAAAAAATTCGCAAATCACATTCTAAAAATTTGCAAATTCAGCAATTTTTCAAAATACAAAACGCAGTTATTCTAATATTAGGTAACGTAACTCATGCCATGTTATTTATCTATGAATAATTTCGTTTAAGTAAGTTAACTTCTTTTCACTATTTGCATTGCAGCGTAACGTGCACATTTTGACTTTGACGCATCGTTTTGAGAAAACTGTGCGAGCTAAAATTGTTTCATAAGAGGAAACTGCAATCATGAGTAACGCCTGCAAAACTAATACTATTTCGTATAAGTATAGACTTTAGATATTAAACGCTCTGGAACACCCTTACGGAGCGGTCCCTACATTGTAGAGACATGAGCAACGGACGTGCACTGGTTGAGACAGGTGGGTGTGTCCTTGTCTGAGAAGACACACTGAGGGTGGAAACCAAGGTTGACATTGACCTGAGTGGAGTATCTGTGAGCGTAGAAGAGAAACAGGGACAGAAGATACGAAAACACGCTCCGCTTTTAGTCAGTTTTCACACAAAAATTACTGAAGGGGTTTAGTACAGCTATGAATTCACGAAGGATGCAGCCTGGCTACTATAGGTAAAATATTTGTTTAACAGGGCAATGTGTATCGAACAAATGGTAATATGTTTTAATATTTACCTGAAAATCCTTAATTTTTATAATCATATTTATATTCTGGTGTCAAACTTCGACTATAGTAACAAAGATATAACTTTTGTCATGGCTTCAAAAATATTATAGGCTAGTGTATATTATTTTTTTTTAGAAATTATAACAAATATACCTTCTTAAAATTGTGCAAATTTTTTAACTAGGGAGGATCCGTAATACTGATAAAGTGTCAAACTGTGTTAATATGAGTTTACAGTTTTTAAAGGTTTTGTGGTGTCTCATCAATGGAGATATGAAGAGCCGATGATTCATGACGAAACAATTTTGACAATAATTTGTCTCAAAGCCCTGCATGCACGTCAACACCTCTGTTTAAACGCAATTGGCAGAATGTATTACTGCAGAAGCGTCGCTCATTTGACTGTGCCAATCAGGACAAGGTTATTGAATCACCACACGTCTGTGATTTGCAGGTAGAACCCCAACACGGCGAGAGCTAAGAAACAGCCAATCACTGACCATGACGCAGATCTGCAGATCTGGCATCCAAACAAATTGTTGCACTTTTTTTTTCCACTAAAATTCACTTGCTCTAAAAATATGGCACACATACCAAATTTAAAAAAAGTTTTTCCACTACTTTTAAAACACATTATGAAAATTATTGAACTAAGTATTGAACCAATCAAATTTCCAAAAGTAATAAATTCAGTCGACTATATCATGAAAGCATAAAAAATAATTACACAATTACTATTCCGATCTCGAACTTTATTATTTTTAATAGAGTTGTAAATTTTCCGTACCTTTCCTTCGATTATCCGAAAATAAAAAAATAAAAAGTTGTCAACATATTAACGTTCTGTAATCGCTTGAATATTTTTTTATTGTGAGTAAACATGTTTAGTATAGGTATACTACATACGTAAAAACCTTCAAACACGCCTCGAAGTTGTTTAAGAACCATAAAGACGCTATTCACCTGGAGATCTACAAACCTTAAAGGTTTATACGAGGTTTTATTTTTTAACCTCCGATCGGCTGTAATAAAAAAATGGGAATGAATTGGGAAATTATTTTAATGTCAAAAGAAACGTACATCGTTACACTATTGTTCCGCATAATCACCGTGCAGATTGAGGCATTTGTCGTAGCAATGCACCAGCTTGCCGATACCCTCTGCAAAGAATGATGCCTCCTGCCTGTTCAGCCACGTTTTAACATTGTCCTGCAGTTCATCATGGGTGTTGAAGCATCGTCCTCCAAGCCACTTTATCAACGTGCGGGGACAAGGTGGAAGTCACTCGGTGCCTAATCCAGACTGTAAGGAGGGTATCTGCAAGCTGGTGCATCACTACGACAAATACCTCAATCTGCACAGTGATTATGTGGAACAATAGTGTAAAGATGTACGTTTTTTTGACAGTAAAAACATTTCCTAATTCTTTCCCGTTTTTTTTATTACAGCCGATCGGAGGTTGAAAAAAAAATAACCCTCGTAGTCGAAAACAACTATAAGGCCGATACTGACGCCTCGTCTAATGCTTCTCTGATACTGCATACTGTAAGAGGAACTAGCACATATATTTCTGTCGTACATCTGGAACTAAGTAGTAGGTAGAGACACTGGAAATTCGTGAAAATATTTAACATAGCCTCCAATAAACTGTAGTATCTCAATCGTGACACGTGTAAACAGTTTTCTGGCAAATCACACACGTCCTGTGTTAAAACTGTACATTTATAATTGGGTCTGTTGTTGAGGGACCCAGTACTTCATATAAACAATAGCCAATATAAGTGCAAAACCTTCAGTGTTATACATAGTATGTTGGAGCCTAGCAAACAATCAACTTTTCCCGCGATTTACCAGTGTCTCTAGCTATAGGTCGTGGGGGATAAAGCGAGCAATAAATATTTAATCATTTGAAAAATGTCACTTGACATCACTGCATAAAATTGAACATAAATTTTAGTTACCTTACTACTTGTAGGGTTGGCAGCGAAACTATGCAATATAGTTCCGTGTATTTTACTATTTAGATTAAACAATACTCAAACATAACCAGCCGAAACCGACATAGTTATTTTTTATATAATTTATAGACTTTATTAACAAATTGTACCAACTCATACTGACTGCATATTTTATCTTACACGCGTAAACACCAAGTAACGTGCCCATAGAGGTTAGGTGTTTCCCAGTGTCAGCCGTTACGCGCGGAAAGATACAAATTGACTGAAAATAGAACTTCAGCAGGGATTTTTTTTATTGCTCACTTTCTCCCGGATCGCATATAAGTAGAGGCACGATTATTTCGCGTATTCATATGGTAGCAGCTTAGACTTGTCAGTGCTATACACTCACTGGCTACAGTCGAGTATTCATTTGCTTCTAATCGTACACGCAGGTACCACGTGTGTTCGCAACGATTTATTTCTTTATCCTAGGGCCAGGTAGTTTTCGTGAAAATATTTTTGCAGCACTTTGTTTCACTGTCTTACGTGTACAACTTCATCTCTGCTTTGTGGTCAGTGATTGGTTGTCGTAACACCCAGCGTCTGGAGGTTAAACCCGCAAATCACAGACGTGATGTGACGCAGTAATCCATGTTCTGATTGGAACAGTCAAATTAAAACGACTCTGCGCAAATAACTCTATAAATATTCATTAGAGGTACGTCAATTTCGCAGATTCATCTGTCAGCAGCCTAGACTTGTCAGTCATATACACCCACTGGCCACAATCGATTATCTATTGACCTATTGGCTTATAACCATACAAGCAGGTAGCAAGCGATAGCCCTTCGCATTATTTCCTTACTTACTATTGGCTTGCAGTAGTCAAATGCGTTTCGTAACAGCCGCCAGCAAGTCACAGACATGACAACGAAGTATACATAATTGGCGTTCAACCTGACCTGGAACGTATATGCGAAATTTACGTACTTCTAATAATCATGAATTTGAGCTGCAGGTGTACACGTAAGGCACTGACACAAAGTGGGGCAAAAATCTTTTCGCGAAAACTACCGGGCCCTACTTATTTCTTACTGGTTTGCAGTCGTCTATTGTGTATCAGAACAACTGTGGTCCGATCGCGACCAGTCAAGTACACAACACTGACGTTCAACCTGACCTAGAACCAATACGTGAAATACTCCTGCCCCTATACCTGTAAGTAGAGCCGCAATTTTATGGCGAAAATATTTTTGCAACATTTGGTTTCGATGCGTCATGTGCACACCTGCAGCTCTGCTACATCGTCTGTGGTTGGATGATTTTACTCTCACTTGCCTTGGCAAATTATAGACGTACAGACTCACAATACTCTTATTCTGATTGGTGCAGTCAAATGAGAAACGTGTCTGAAAAAAGACACGCTGCCAATAACCTTGAAACAGAACTGCCGATGTGCACGAGAGTCACTGAATCTAAGTGGGGCAAAAATCTTTTCGCGACAAAATCGTGGCCCTACCTATAAGTTGACTAGAATCCATTGAACTATACATACTCAAGCCCCGACAATTTGTCCACTAGCTGCTACTCAGTGGAACAACAGACAATGAACGAATAGACGAGGATTGAGTATACATAGGACAATGGAGTCTAGCGTACAGGTAATTGAATTCGCGAAATTTTCCAGTCCCTACCAATAAGTATAGACGGGAAAAATGCGCGGGTTCCCTGACGTGTAGGCTAGACTTCAAGAATATATGTGCACTTAACTAAGCTGTATATTAGCTGCTCGCTGACTCTGTGATATGGACCTGCAGTGAGTTAAGTTTGTATTATTGGCTCAGCGACTTACACGAGGTGTCAAATAAGTCAAGGACCAATTGTGAACGTGACGCGATCTTAGAGTTGGTGCAAGTCTAGCTTGTGCCTCGAAGAAATCACGAATTTTTTAGGTCTCCATCTATAAGTGGTTTTGTATAACATTTTGTAAACGTTATTATTAATGTAATGAGTTTAACCGCCATTTAAAAATAAGGACGCTATGTTGCCGCACCCTGTATAAACCTCAAAATTAATCCGAGTGCTTATTTTCAAAACTCCGTAAATTTTCTCCCCCCTTAGGGGTTTTTTTACTGTCAATTATTCTTGTAAACGTTGATTGTCCGCTATTATAAAAAAAACGCATTTAAATAATTTTTAAACACCAAACATGTTAGGTCACGGGTCCCTATTTTAACTATTTTAGTAAGTTTTATTTTGTAATCCTGAAAGGGAGCATATTTTGCGAAACCGTTAAATTCAAATGTTGGAAATAGTTTGTACTATGTAGCTTTCTTTTAAAACTTAATTTCCTCTAATTTTGGGTAGTTATCGACTTAATTAGCATTTCTTCTTAAAATTAATAAGTAGCCAAAGCTATAGAAACTTACGTTAAAAAAAACTAGGCTGCAGAGTACAAACAACGTCCTATATTTCAATGTGACGGTTTCAGGATCTGAAAAATTAAACTCTCAAAACAGCATAAGTAGGAACTCGTGGCCATATTGCTTGCTTATAACAAATCACAAACATTGTCAGTAGTTGACCCATAAACGTGTTCGCTAGAGAAAATATTCGGATATAGTCATTTCAATTTGTCACGGAGGAAGGATGTTGAAAATACGATGTCCGTGTTAAACGGTTCGTAGTGTTTACACAGTCGCCTAGGTTTGTACCTCTGTAATGAATGCACGAGCGGTTAAACCACTGTGGACATTGCGAAGCCAATTAATTCCGGTTTTCCTCATGAGTCGCAGTTTTCGAGAATTTTCCAGGGACATTAATAACGGAACCGCCTCTGCAGGAAACAAATTCATTGTTTTAAACGTAGCTACCATTTAATTAAAAGAAGAAAAATTTCGGCGAATGGGAGGAGTGCAATTTTTTTTTATTTCATGACTAGATGAATACCTATCAGGCAAAGTTTATCTCAGAAAACTTTGTTTTCAAGGTTGGTACCATTAAATTATTCCACACTGAATGTTTAGTTAAAATTCATCCTACCCTGTCTCTACTGTTTTTTGATAATAATTATTAATTAAATCATAAGCGAGAGCAGATAATACACAAAATGTTTGACAGTTTTGTTTAAAAAGTGTTTGACATAATGTCTATTTTAAAGTCATAAATTTGTACGGTTTGGACTGAAAAACCAATAATAAAGAAAAATTTCTTTAGTTACATGATTTGCTATCTTGCAAAAATTAGCCACCAATGGGAAACCCATTTTGAACAAAACTGCCGAACAGATATTTATATCTGCTCTCGTTTAGATTTGCAAATAATAATTAGCGTGAAAACTGTAGCAACAGGGAAGCATGAACTTGACAGAAAACACTCTTGTTTATTTCACATCTCCATAAAAATTCTGCTCTCGGTTACCACATGTTCGAGCATTAATATGAAAACAATACTGAAGCACAGCAAACACACTTTCTCTCAGAATCAGGATAAACAGAGATATTCCTCTTGAAAATGTCAGAAACAGCTGACGCATATGTTCACCGTAGCAGAACGATATGACTGCGGAATTCGCAAGTCGCTCATTTACAGTGACTCATACGGGGTATAATTCTAACTGATATCAAAGGAATAGCTGGTGGCCAGCGTGTATTTCCGTGTGTAACATTGTTAAAAGTTAGTTACGATCGACTTGCTCAGTAATACGTTTTCACGCTCGGGCAGTATGGATATAAACTTTGCTCCTACGCAATTTTTGTTAACAGACCAAATGCTACAAGAGTACACGTTTTATTGCACACATTTACTGTCAAACACCGATTGTATATGAGTTACTGTTAATCGAGTCTATTCCGCGTAGCCAAATACTCGCACATAACGGACACCATAATCATAGAAAACATTCACTCAAATAACCCGATAACATCTATAAAGAAACAATATGCAAGTTAATGTTATGTTTTCGTATAAACTGTATTTTGAAAATAAAAACACTAAAATAATAACACGCTCTGTAGCACATATCACGTAAAAAAAACATTAGTACGTTAAAGGAGTTCACTTTGCAATACCTGAATAATTTAACCACGTATGCGAAATCCAAGATACATTTCACTTCTTAACATTATTTAGTAGGGAGACAAATTAAGGGGGGGTTGTAAATTGTTTTCTTGTGTTTTCAGTTTTCGAGTCATAACATTTATTCAAATTGTATTATCAAAATTTTATCTTCGGCAATACGCAAGATGTATTCTTGATAAACTGCTTGACGTAAGTAATAACAAAATGCAGAATCATTACAAGAGAATTATAGGTTAACTTTCAAGAATAATTACTAGTCAATATAAGATGCACATATAACACTATAATGATCTCCAAAATTCGTCACAAATATCTTCTACGCCTCAACATTGCTTCGTTTACCAAAAATATTTCAAAACAGAAGTTATTGCAGAAAATTGATAAATAAAATTTTGCATCTATCTCCCGCTCCTCTTAATGTTGTGAACCATATTTTTTGAGGGACCTCTTTGGGTGCGACAGTGGACTGTGGACAACGTTTAGAGCTGACGATTTACAAATGCTCGGTAACACTCCTTGACCCACCGATATTGTGCACAACTGCGATGTTCTCCGGAATGTCGTTAGCCAAACTGTATAAGTGCGAAGTTCCGGTCAATTTGGGTAGGCAGCAAAATAAAGTACCAATATTTCGTATCCAGCGATTCCCATATTTTGGGATTTATTTAATGAACATTTAGCTGCCAACAACTCCAATGAGTCTATTTAGAATTACTTTATGGTTGACTGTACCTTTATCTTGTATCTACAATAAGTATCTTCCGCAAATGCCGTTGTTTGTATACAATACATGCTTTTACCCACGAGATGGTTCACCTGGTTTTCAATTCAATGTCCATTCGATTCGTGCGACAGGTCAGAATGAGTACTGAGTACTAAGTAATTAGATAATTTATTCGAAAAAAATGTGTATTTCTAGATTCAATATCTTCTCAGAGACTTTAATTGTAATATTTGTAACAAAATTTCGACAGAATAAATTTATTTTATGTAACAGCCTAAATACTGATAATAATATTAAAAGTGACAAATGTAGTAAAACAAAAAAATCTAATTTTTTATATTCTAAATGGTGCCAAATAATGTCTAGGGTTCATTAATGACCGTTTTAGAAATATAAAAAAAAAAAATTTTTTTTTTTCACAAACTTTTTGGGTAACACGTTCTGCCCCTGCCTGGTTTCGTACCCATCCCCTTCAGTATATATATATATATATATATATATATATATATATATATATATATATATATATATATAAGTTTTTGACAGAAACCTTCACGGGCACACACACACAGCTCTCCAAAGTTTCATTGTAGTTGGATGGATGATATATAAACGCATACCTTACAGACAGACAAACGTTTGAAGGTTTTTATGAATTATGCACAGTAAGGTGTCCGATAATTTTCTAAAGAACCACAGACGTATTTCTTCTGTTTATTAAGATTGTTGTTTGCGTACCTATTCTAGTCGTGTAATACTTTTCATTTTAATAGTAGCTCAAATTGTCAGTAACAATAAATATTTGAGAGGAAATTATGATTCTAAAGTTTTCGTTTACCTTTCATAACTTTCCAATAAATTTTCTGATGGGGAGAATAAATGTCCTGGATCTGCAACGGTCTCTTTTCGTTTTTATTTCTCGCCTCGTCTTACAAAGTCGACGAGGGAAGCTGAGGGATTCCAGTCACGTCACATCTCGCACCGACGCACACACCAGGGAAGATTAATTATAGCGCACAATGTCAAGTCGACTCCGTAGGTATAACGTCAAGGATGGCGTTCCAGCATCATCGCAAAGACATTCAGCCCCCGTTCCATCTATCTCCAGCTATCTTTATCTCTTTCTCTCTGTCTTGCCAACCTTTGAAACCAAACATATTTTATCCAGGTTGCTACCCACGGTAATATCGTTTTGTTTTCAGGTCATACTCACGATGCATCTAATGAATAATATTTGTCTTTATTAACTTAAAAAAATATTGAAGAATATTGATGGTAGTTACATTCGGTGCCTCCACCTATTTGCAGCAGGAAAAAGCTATTGACGAAATCATCTTCGGTAGATGTTTGGTCAAAGTAGCATGTTATCTGTTTCTGCATATGCGAGATTAATTTCAATATTATTGTTTTATTTCAGTTGAAAAAAATGTATTTTTAGACATACTTACGCGAGCTATAAATAATTTTTCTGAGAAAGGTTTGCAAAGTAATATTTAATCTAATTCTTTTTACGTGATTTTTTCCAGGAAATTTTCCACAAATATGTCAAACTAGCCGGCCGGCTGCGGCTTTGCCCGCGTGAAATTATGTAATGTAAATAGTAACTCTGGATAAAATATGTGATGAAGGCATTTAACAGATAGCGTATTCAATAACAGTAAACTATAAATTGTCTTAGCTCAGTGTAAAGTGCGCGCGCAATATACTCGTATGATGTCATAGTAATTCCCAAAAGTACTTTCAAGTAATATATACAAAACTACCAATATTTTATACAAATATAAAATCACGATTTATTTAAAGAGCGTTAAGGGAGCAACTTAACGACTGGGCGCGTTAACTTCAAAGAGAGCGCAATAACTACGAGGTGTCAAACCTCGAGGCTTGGAGAACGCAAATGTTGCATAGCATGTACAATTGTTCCATAACTCCATTTATCAGTAAAAACCAGCACAATAAAATTACAGAAAATATAAGTAAACCTGGTTAGAGGGATAGTAACGGCTAAAAAAACTTACTTTCAAATTGCAAACAAATAATTAATTAATTAGCATATTAAATAGGGGCTAATATTTCAATGTAACAAACAATTAAATTAACAATAAACCATTCCACTAAAGTAAATTTCATCTTGTAGTGTCCAATTAAGAATAAAAATGAATTAAAATCTATATCTCACAGTAATACTGTTACAACATACTTCTACGTAGACTTTTGCAAAATAATCCAGCGTTCATTGGCAAATACATATGTACATATGTATAGTGTATACAGGGGGGGGGGCTAAATTCTACCGATAAAACACCGGAGGTGATTTCTTAGTAAATAATAAGCATGAAAAATAGAGATCACCTTGTGTCTAAACCTAATATTAACTTAAGAAAGAAATATGCCTTTGAAGTTCGAATATTGAAACGGATTTTCCCAAAATAGGGGAAAATAAATTACTTGGAAGGATAATTATCAGAACATCGAATTATGTTGGTAGGTTATCCTAATACATAGAACATTTTGGAAATTACATACCATCCTTATGAAAATAACAGGGGTGGCCACCCTCTACTTGCATACAACTTTTGCAGTACATCAGGAAATTCAAACATTTGACAAAAGATGATTGTGTTATGTGGCGTGTGAAGCAAAAATAATCCTCTTGTTGGAACTGACTTGGACCTATCGTTAAACGCACTTGAAGGATTCAGCGTAGCATACCGAGCCTAGAGTATAGGCAATACTGCGTATATGTGTGTTCTGCTGTTCTTAACGCAAATGCAATGGTGGACACTCACTGTAAACGACGTGTGGGAAAAATACAGTTTCAAAATTTGAACTTCAAAGGCTTATTTCTTCGTTAACATTAAGTTAAGACACAAAAGTGGTCTGTATATTTTGTGCTTATTATTTACTCAAAAATCACCTCCCGCAGTTTGTCGGTCGAATTCAATTCCACCCTGTATAAAGCTTGATTGTGAGTTATTTTCATACCAAGACAGGTCATAATTTGTATGCAAATATCTTAAAAACTATGAGGTTTATTGTTTCTAAAAAAAAATACAAATTACGGTATATTGGTGCCAAAACAATGTAGGGATTCTTGGGTATGAAAATAATGTTGGTTTAAAAAGTTTTTTTTTTTTTTTTAATCAGAGCAAAACTATGGGGCGTGACTTAAGAGAGTTAACTCACGTTATATCTAGCACGTGGGTCGACGAGCATGTTGCGAGGAAGACTAGCCGTGCTGCCAGCACTCTTGAGCAGCGCGTGTGACCTCAGAGAGCCGACACTGCCCTTCAACAGGTCAGGCTTGTCCACCTCTGGACCGCCGAACTCCTGCAGCTGCTGCAACCAGCAGCACAGCATTTCCTCGATACCTTCGTCCACCTGCAGCAACACCCCAGCGATTAACAACCCGCTCTACTCTTCATTTTAAATCAACTCTTCCCCATTCAACATTACACCAACATTTATTTGGAAACATTATTAGGGTAAACCGAACACATGTGGTGATAAACCACTTTGCGGGCTTCACATAATTGAGAAGTATATATACACATAGTCCACTGGGTTACCAACACAGAGCAGGTATATGTAGTTTCAGCAATAACTGACCAATGTATCACACTGTTTAACATATTTCTGTTACTGAATTTTAATATCACGATGTAGGGTAGTTTTATCGTTTAGAGACTTAGTAACTACATTAAGTTGGAGTCTCCCTTCTCGTGTAAAATTCTTCATTTTCGTGTCATAAATTGTTTTGTCACTAAAATTACGAAACTTTTTTGCCACAGTGTTTTAAAATATATATACACACACACCCACACACCTTCTTAGTTACGTTTTTTACCATAGCGTTTTGACATTATATGTATGCTAACTACACATACCATCTTATTTACCTTATAGCTTCTGTATATTTAAAAAGGCGAGAAGGTGTTATAACTAATATCCAACTAATTACACCTTTATAATTGGTCAAATGTTATAGACTAATAACTCTAGTGCAAGCCAATGTACATTATAGCAGCGCTATAATAAAGTATTTTAAAAAAATGTTTCGAAAAAACTAAAAGAAACAAGAAAACGTGTAATTACTACATAGTTTGGAATGGTCCAATTTATGTCCATTATCTTCTGCTCGTACTGTTGCACGATGATTATTTTTTAGGTCTAAGCGAGAGCATAGTTCACAAATATGTATAACAATTTAGCTAAATTAAAATGGTCTTTGCAGCTATAGCTATTACTTTTTCAAGACAAGAAATTATGCTGTTTCGTCTGATAAGTCAATAAACAAAATACAAGCAAATTTCATAACTAGCAAAGGAATTGTATTAACTCTACTGAAAAAAATAGCCAACATGGTGAAAACCATTTATAACAAAAACTGCTGAACAGATTTTTTTATCTTCTCCTGTTTATCTTTAAAAAATATCGCGAAAACAGTAGAAACACTTAAGCATAGACTGAACTTGCAGTATTTACATTTTACCTTAATACGCAAAGCTTAATCATGCAGAACATAAGAAGGTATATAAAGTAATACAAAAATTACTTAAAACTGAATAACTCTTTCACCTGTAGCTATAGTTCTAACAGGCATAATACTAGTACAGTAACTCCTGGTCTGTTAAGCAGGCATATGTTGCTTCTTAAATGTAGTGTTAAGTGGTAGCGCACAACTGAAAAAGTTGATCAACTGTGCTTTACAACATTTATTATTTTCAGGCATTATTGTTTAAATTATTTCCATAACAAGAAACAAATATTATGTCTGCACCAACAAACACAAGGTTTAAAATGGAACTTCAATTTATATTAATGACTAGAGTATTTTTATGTTTACATGTTTTCTCAGAAATCAAGTTTGTAATTCTCACCCTTAAACTGTCCGCCACCTGTGGAAATACGAAGTCCGACGGCGTCAGTAGAATTTTGTACGGTCCTTTTGACATCCTCTTCTTAAGCAGTTGTTTCCTGTGGACACCAAAATAGTATTTTTTAACTGTCTCAAATATGTCAGAATGAATCGGTTTTAGTTAACTTAAAAACTGAAAGTAACATAAAATATGTACCGTGATAATTTTACAGTTAACGTCAGGTCATTTAAAACGAAACCATCGTAGCAATTAAATTTTAATTAAACATAAATTTGCGTGTTGAAATATTTTTTAAGTTGTGAAACGAACAAAAGAGCTCCTCATTACGTACTGATAAATTGTTAATGCACAAAATTTCCCAATTTCGTGTATTAAAAGTTTTAGCCAATATATAAGTTTTAACCATAGTTCGATTGTTGGGTTTAATTATCGGTACCATATTCAGACTTTTGGACTGCCAATATACGCACATAATTCCTTCTTGCCTGCGTCGACCCCAATTATGGGAAACTATCTGTTTCATATAATCGTTATACGTCGCCAGCCAGCGTTTAATTAAAACATTGGATTCCTAGGATTTCCGTGTAGCTCTGATAACCCAACACGGAGAATGCATGAAACTAAAATACGATTGCATATAGTTGCAATGTTCCCGTATAGCCACTTGTCAAACTATAAAAAAAACACCTATACTGAATGCAAAACAAATTATTGCGTTTGGTTTTATGTACGTGACATAAGTTTATATATTTGAAATATAACAGTGGGTACGTTAGGGTTCAAGACCCTCCTAAATTTGCGAATGAAATGAGAACACTTATATGGTAACATAGCCATTAAGTATACTAACTTTGACAATGTTAAAATTTAATTTGTTTTAATCACAAAAATACCAGTACAATTAACACTGTGCTTTCGCCTGTTTATTTTAAAAATACCGAGAAATTCAGGTTCATTTCATTCGTTATTAGTTGACTGTTCGATACCTCCTATAGCAGCTTGGGCATCATTACAGAACTTTATTTTTTAATATGAAAAATCTGAATCAGCTTATATGCAACAAGACGGGGACTAATTACGTGCTGTAGAATCAAACAATGGCATAATCAGTGAATAAAAAGTACCAAAATCACGATTACCACGAAAATTGTTATACATTATATATCCAGCGTGTTATGCCGCAAATTCTAATGTACGACGAATCAAACATCTAGTAAACGAAGAGGGAAAAAATTTAATTTTCCAAGCTTGCACCATTGTTCACGCAAATTAGGAGATCCTTCCTAACAACCTGTATTTGATTGGTCATGATAAAAGAGACCGATCCCGTGACCTCCTAAAGATGTAGACAACCAGACAATCACGTCAATGACGGTCATATATAAAGGAAGAACTGCGGGCAAATCTGGGAATAAGTCACACTGTTAAAAATATCGAAAATATACAGACGTATTTACGTAGTACGTTGTTATTTTATGGAAACGTATTCAGAAAACAAAATATTAAATAATAGCAATTTAAACAATTCCGTATATTATTTTATAAACGACTTTGTTCTGTTTAAAATCGTTGGATATAATTTTTAATGTAAACAAATTATAAAAATTAAAATAATTTATCAAGTTATCTTTAGAAAAATTCTGAGAAGGTAATTCATTTCAAAATATTTTATACTAGAATACAATTAAAAAATGAGTTATCTCAGTAGTTATATGCGCCCCGCTTGTCTTAAAGCATAAACTATAAATTACGATAGTCAATTATAGCTAAGTCTACTGTTTATAGTATCAAAATTCGTAAACTCGTGTATATTTAAAAATAAAAGTGAAAAAGTGGTGCAACATGGTGGTATTTATTAAGTTAGTGTATAGTTCTGTGCAAGTTTCATCAAGTACAAAAAAGAAGGGTATTTAAATGACAAACGCATGATTTAGAGCATAAATCAGATAACTAGACCGTACTGACTGGGACACCTTTTAATTTTCATTTATTGGTTCATCGAATCTGTTCGACTTGTGACGTGAGATAATATAAATAAAATTTTCTCTTGGGGAAGGGGGAGGGGGAAACCTCTACAACTATATTTCTACAGGATCCTATTTAATTTGTAGACAATTTATTTTTAAGAAATTTCGTTTCTACGAATGATGTAAAGCTTTAATTTAATAAGTCGTAGCATTTATATTCGTTTGAAGAAGTTTATTTATGCACGCGAGTTTGATTTACTGTCGGTAAGTTCCAAATAAGTAACAAGATTTTGACTTTGACGCCACGTTACGCAACAACTACAAAAAATTCGAAAAAAAAGTAATATATATATATATATATATATATATATATATATATATATATATATATATATATATATACGAAAATTTTACTATTGAAATAGTGTCTAGAAATTTAATATCAGGCTGTTTGGAAAAGGTACAAAATAATTTATTTTGTTATGCTTCCAATAGGACTAAAAATTTTTAATTTATTTTGACAAATCAGAAAGTAATTATTAATTAAAAGTGACATTTAATTTATTTTAAAACAATTATCCTTAATTGAATTTTTATCCTAGCATATTAGAAGAAGAAATGTAATATTTTAGCACTCATTAATACAACCCTGAGCAGAAGTTCTACTTACTTCAAACAACTAACATAGATTGATTACCCTGAGGGACAACGTTGGAATATGTATTACGTACATTCATAGCACTTAATATTTCAGGTACGGAGAATATTTTCAGAACAGCATGGTGGTGCATGTAGTCCATTTTGTGTGACAATTCGCGTCTCTATAAGATCGTCCGTGAGTTATCCCGCATTCTGTTCAATCTGACGCAATATATCCTATTGACCATGCCTATGAGGGATTGCCCAATCTTCGGCACCGGGGTCCTTTATCTACTCTTTCATTTTCTGCCAAGGAAATTCATTTATGTCAGAGGTAAGAAAGAGGAAGCGATGATAAGTGAGGAATTCTTCCCGGAAAATATGAGGAAATGTTACTACGTGACTAGTTGACGGAGGCTGAAGGAGGTGGGCCGAGATGGAAAAATTGCAGATTTTGTGAGAACTTTTAAATCCAGTTTCTTAATTTGTTTAAACCCCTGCACTCGCGCTGAATCAAATACTTAATATGCAGTACATGAAAATTAATTTGACCAATAATTGAACACCCACATAAGAGGGAAGTAAAATCAGTGCAAGGAAATGCTTGGTATAGAAAAACGATTAGTTGCGACAGAACTCAATAATTGTATTATAGGTATTCACAACAAACATTTCAGTTACAGTGCATTATAAAACATAACGTGATTACGTAATAGCAAAAAGAAATTAAACTAGAAATCCATTACGCGTTGTGTAGTATTTGGTTTCTATATTCAGAATTTCGTACAAATAATATTTGTTTCAGTCTTCAATTTCGTAATTTTTGAGTAATTTCCTGTACAATAACAAATATCTATAATAACGTTTAAAAATTATCATGGTTATGTATTTATTTATTTCAGATATATTAGAGTTCTTCGAAACAGTGTTCTTAATGAGTTTGTATTCTCAACAATGACATTTCGTTCTTGTCCGAATTACTTTTTTTCTCATATAGTAACGCAGTTGTCATGTGTGGAACAGTTTAGTAAAAATGTAGTATTTACGAACACATAATAGGTGGCGTTCTTAGGTTATGGCGAAAATCTCTCTCCAAGTCACTTATTCTAATTATAAATGTAAACAGTTACAACTAAACTAAATGTTATAAGTTTGAAAATCACGGTGTTTTACAAAGTGAAGAATGAGTTCATATGTGTGTGTATATATATATGTATGTATATATATGCATATATATGCATGTATATATATTACTTAGAACTGTTTATATTTATAATTAGAATAAGTTACTTGGAGAGAGGTTTTCGCCATTACCTAAGAACGCACCTATTATGTGTTCGTATACAACATTTTTACGAAACTGTTGCACACATGACCACTGCGTCAGTGTACGAAAAATAAAACATAAATTGGACAAGAACGAAATGTCACTGTTGAGACAACATACTCATTAAAAACGCTGTTTCGAAGAACTCCAGTATATATAATACAAATATATATATATATATATATATATATATATATATTTTTTTTGTATTTTCAATTTTTTGTAGATATTTGTTATTGCGCTGAAAATTACTAACAAATTAAAAAATTCAAGACTGAAACAAATATTTATTTATACAAAATTCTGAAAATAGAAACTAAATACTACATATCACGTAATGGATTTGTCATTTCATTCCTTTTTGCTATTACGTAACCACGTTACGTTTTATAATGCACTGTAACTGAAATGTTTGTTACAATCTAAAATATAATTATTGAGACCTGTCGCGATTAATTGTTTAAATATTTTAATTGACGCTTACATCGGATCACTTCAGTCAATCCATATACATTTAGTCTTAATTGTATTAGCTACAGATTTGGCTTTAGGCGTCCTCTTATGCTGCCAGAACTTTTTTCATTCTGTCCGACCTGGCTAATTTTCGTCAGTTATGGTGTACTTTTTACGTTCAAATGTTTTTGGTTTAAGTCTCATGTTTCTGTTTCTCAAGATACTCTTCTCTTCTTTGCCTTCAATTTGTTTCATCGTTAATCCACATTCTTCTAAATCATCTTGGACTTCTTTGAACCAATTGTTGTTGGTTTATATATATATATATATATATATATATATATATATATATATATATATATATATAGACACACACGTGTGAGTATTACAACATTTTATAGATTATTTCCAGGGTAACTCGTGGCAGTGTAGCTTACCTTACAGCTGCCGTGTTATTACTGACAATTTTCTGAATTATGAAGCTCATAAGGAATGCCATGGCCGCTACTAAACGACCACAGTAAATAAGGTGCTTCCACGCTGTCTGACGACACCGCCCTCGGTCGTACGAGCCTTGCAGCCGCGAACTACGCTCGGCAACGAGCCATAAACCAGAAGTTTTTGACGCGTCCGCGGTAATTCCCCCTCCACTTCACCCCTATAAACTTCCCCTCCTCAACCTGCACTAATAACTACGCCATGAGATGATCGCGTGGCCAATCACAGCGCCAGTCCTCGGGGATTAAGGACCTATCAACTGTGGCACAGGTGGATCAGCTACCGTCGTTATACGACGCTGCCCTCAGCTCTCGGGGCTACAGCACAGCGATTAAAACTTTAATCCTTGTTGCTAGTTTTTTTATACGTTTCCAATGGAACTTACAAAAATCTTATGCGATCTACTCTATATAAGTGACGTTATCTAAAGCCGTCCGAGAACCTGATGCCAGTTCAGTACACCTCCGTTAGAAAGCTCTAAATGTTCAACTCGGTTTCTTTACCGGATGTTCTCAGATCTACACTGGCCAGGAGCAGGGTATATAGCCACCAGTAGACGAACCACACGATTTAGTCGCCATCTTGATTTTTTGTATTTTGTGTCAAATTTTTTTTTCTGGATAAACGTATCAAACTTTAACCTAACTACAGAGTACAATACCTATTAAGGGATTTTTAGACGTCATAAATCTTTGTTTGCCGTTACTGTTACAGAAAGTAACGATTTTTTTAGTCTAAATCTCAATCAGTATGTATTCTATTATGCAGTAAGTTAAAGTTTCATCAATTTATCCAGAAGATATGTTATGCCACAAATTTCAAAAATTCAAGATGGTATCGATGACCCACTCTTAAGTAAACAAATACAGGTTCCCGAATGTGAATATAAAATAAAATCAGTTTTCGGTCGTTACCTATGGCGTTTTGCGTAGTATACGTTACTATCACGCAACTGTAATGCCATATACTATATGTACATGTGTTAATGAATACACTGCACTGTTCGAACTTTGGCACGCGATTGCAATGTACCGCCAAAAAATATAGAAAGGAAATCAATACACTTCAAAAACTTTGGAGTATACTTCCTTTACATGTAAGAGAAAGAATCTCATTATTGATGATCTATTGAAAACTTAATAAGAAACTTGTATGACATGTATCGTAAAGTTTTCTTATAAAAAAAAACGAAACACAATTTAGCAATGTAAACATCATAAACATCTGAGTTTCAAACACAACATCCCTTGCAACCACTACCAACCGTTTTGCTTTAGACAAAACCTCATTTTAAGTCGTGTTAATGCAGATAAAACGTACCTGAATGTAAGTTTTATGGCGTTATTACAAATATTTAATTTTTTAAAGTATAAGTTCATTATTCTACATTTATTTATTTATCAGTCGACATAAACATACATTTTACACCCACCCTAAAATCGAGGAGAATATTTATCCACACAGACGCTGTGGCTAGTACATAGAATTTCCAACTTGTTTTTTTGCCATCGACTATGAAAAAGCGGTCGATTTAAAATATTTTCCCACTGTAGGTTGATGCATTATGGCCGTTCATGCTGAACAATTTTACAGTTAAGAGCGGCACAGTGTATGAGTTTCGACAGAATGTGTAAGATAAGAAATATTGTCATGCGTAAGGCAATTATCTTTAGTTTATACTGTTATCGCGATAATTATTTTCTTATACTTAAACGAGAGCAGATTTCAAAAATCTAGTTGGCAGTTTTGTGTAGAATGTTTTTCCGTTGATTGCTTTTTTTTTTTTTTTTTTTTTTTTTTTTTTTTTTTTTTTTTTTTTTTTTTTTTTTTTTTTTTTCAAAACATGAAATTATACGGTATCGACTGAATATTCAACTAACCAGAAATTTTTCAATTACATAATTAGCTAAAATCATAATATTACCTCCTTGAAAAAATCAGCCAACATGTAGAAGCTAAAATTAAACAAAACTGCAAGATAGATTTTTTTTATATATATATATATGCTTTTTTTTAGACGTAAAAAATTAATATCGCTAAAAAAAAGTGTTAATCAAAGAGCATGGACGTAAGCACGTTGTTGATGTACTCATCCAGAATATCTGCGGTTAATATTTGTTAAAAGTTTCAACACGAGCAAGGACCAAGAATAAATAATCAGCTCTGATAAACCTGCCGCGTAGATATTTAACAAACCTACCATTATGATGAAAATAGTATAAATTATCTCAGTATTTTAATTATTTATGAAGCGTTCGTTCCTTCTGCTTGGCAATATTTCCTAGAAATTCTAGCCCACGAGCTCTGGCTTCAAATATGTTCAAATATGCAGGGGAAAACGGTTTTTTTAACAGGCTTGTGCGCATGTGCCTATTCTGCCCATGTACTAAACTAAAACACACTTAAAACACGGATAGAGGGTGGAAAAGGATAATTAAGGGCGCGGTCTGCCACAATTTTCATTATCATGTTATTATTTTTATATTTTTACCAGATTTTTTTTAAAGACACAAAATGTGACTAAATTTATCGCCCTTAAGGCACTGTGCTCATTAAAAACACAGTTTCTAAGCACTCCAACATAACTATAAACAGAATTTTTAGACAGACGTACTTCAAAATGTAGTAACCGGATGTATGTGAAACTCAGATATAAACATGTGCTAAACTTTGCTACAGACTTTCAACTTACAAAATTATATGGGTTACCGTTTTATGTTCCGTAATGAAAATGGACCGGCGGAAATTTTGCACGCTGAGTGCCTGGGTCATTTCGATGCAACGTTTATTGCGCTCCTCAGAGTCACCCGTATAGCACCGTCACTTCTGAGTCTTTTATTTGCATGTAGGTGGTGTCCTTAAGCGAACATTTATTCTCGCGTCACTTGGTAATGTAAGATTAGCAATGCAAGTGTAGCAAACACAGAGCGTACTACAGTGCAGAAATATTGGTATTTGAGGACAAAATAAAATAATATATTACTATTAATTATGATAATCGGTTACGAAATATGTTCACTTTTGCCGTGAACAGCCTATGGTACGTAATTTTTGACGAAAATTAGTAGGGACCGGGAAAATTCGCGTGTTCACTGACGTGAAGGCTAGCCTCCAAGAACATGTGTGTATTCAAGCAGACATTATCTGCTCACTGGCTGCTCGATGACGTAGTGATATGGGCCTATGTTTAGTTGCTTCTGTACTATTGGCTAAGCGGCTTCCAGGAAGTGTCAAATAAGTCACGGGCCAACTGCGAATGTGGCACGAACTTGCAGTTGCTGGAATTATAGCTTGGGGCCAAAAGAAAACGCGAATTATTTAAGTCTCTAAAAATTAGTGATTAGTGAGGTTGCAAGGGTAAAAGAAACCACGAGTTGTACGTGCCCAAATCACGAAATATTACGTACCAATATTAAAAATATATGTTTATATGTTTTTAGAAACTGTAACTACTGTAGCTTTACATTATGCAAGAAGTTTAAACACAAAAACAATATTTTTAACGAAGACAATGTCCTATTTAAATTTATTAAAATTGAAATAAACATGATAACGTTGTTTTCCATACTTACGTAGGGTAAATAATTGCACTGCTGAATTTTGCATGAACGTGATACTAGTTTAAAAATTAAATTACATATTTTTAACCTAGTAGCCCAAAAGTTAAATTTTATGGGAGTTACAGTACGCTATTCGTTAGCCGATTTTATTATTGTAAAAAATATTATTTTTGCTGCTTTGATATCTGTAGTCCAGTATTAAACGTAAGTTTTATTGTATTTCTTATTATATAGGTTGCATGTGTGAATGTTTTCTTGCGTATATCGCTTGAAATACGCATCTTTTCAGTTAATATTTTTAACTTCAAATACTGGCATACCAGCGTGTAACGGTTAGTTATATTCTATAAAGTTTTCACATTAATGTCAAATATGTATTTTAACCAACCACAATTTTTTTTTTTTGGATTTTTTTCATTGTTAACGGTAATACAAATATTAGTATGGAAAGTGAAAAAAAAACTAGAAAGATGTGGCATTTTAGCAATTAAATAATTCTCTCAAAATTGGCAAAACATTTTTACGGTTTATGATATAATTAAACTTGTTCTATCTGGACGCCATCAGCTTACATACGATGTGGCATGTAGCAATTTAGTTTTATAATATGATGTAGTAATACCATATTCTTTGTAAAATAGACGTAAAATTTAGTTTAGGGAAAGACGGATTATATGTCTGTGTTTCAGACAAAAAAAAGTGCAAATACCTCTCTTAAATGCATTTACTGTATCATAGGGACTGGGAAATTTCGCAAATTCAATGTCCTGCAGGCAAGAATCCATTGTACTATGCATAATCAAGCACCGACTATTAGTCAACTAGCTGCTACCCAGTGGAACAACAGATAATGAACGAATATACGGGGCTTGAGTATGCATAGTTTCTAGCCTACAGGTCATTGAATTCGCGAAAATTTCTAGTCGCTATGTAATCACAATACGTTAATTTGCAGTTAATAAATTAAAAATATTATCAACCTTAAAAATCAAACATTGAACTGACATATGTACCACGTAATTTTATTGAAATACTTTAAAATTATTCAACACTCGTCACATACCAGATTCCAGAACGTGAACTCTGTTTCACGCGACGACTTACCAACTTTGACCCGTGATATTTCCGTTCCTCCGTCGGCATATATGCGGGCATGGAGAGAGAGAGAGAGAGAGAGAGAGAGAGAGAGAGCGAGAAGATTTTACTTTGGCAGAAGCAGCGAACAGCCATATAAGCCAGAGTGCGGCTTTATTGTTGCTGCAAAGGACGGAGGAGAAGGAAGACTGCAGTGGCGGGGTACACTGCGTGACATATAAATTGTCGCACCTGGCGAGTGCTGCAGCGACGACAAGCAGGACGACCAGGATGGTAGAGCAGATAGCTATGACGGCGATGTGCGCTCCTCTCAGGTACAGCTCCATGTTACCTGCAGCACAAACATATAAGCATCACGTTACGTACTGCCATATTGCGACCTTCTTGAAGAATATGTTTTATAGTAGTTTCCGGTTATACG
This sequence comes from Medauroidea extradentata, assembly GCA_003012365.1. NCBI lineage: Eukaryota > Metazoa > Arthropoda > Insecta > Phasmatodea > Phasmatidae > Medauroidea > Medauroidea extradentata. The sequence goes on from PNEQ01031996.1 coordinate 63,722, forward strand.
GGCTGTTTTCAAATTGCATGTCAATATTTTGGAGACAAAATTCCTCATATCTACAGGATGTATCAGTACAGCGGTTACAAACTTTCAGGAGAGATATAGCACACCCACACGATGGGAAACAAAGGACACTAATGAGAGGAGAAAACATGTTTATTAATCCTAACACAGCAAAAATTCTAGGAAGTCTTTGGCTGGTGATGACGTTCAATGTCTCTTTATGTTATTTTTAGTTTTTTGCGGTATTAAGAGTAATAAACATGTCGTCGTTGCCGGTGAAAAACCTCCTATGTGCAAAATTCAAAAATGTTCAGGAAAGTAAAAATATAACAACATTACAAATTATTGTTAGTGTTTGGAGTATTAACTATCACAGAACTACATACACATAATTTATTTGTATTACTCTGTAGACTTAAATACAATTGCGTACACAAATTGTATTACGAAGTCTCTTATAATACTACCGATGACATATAGAAGGTTATTCACCGGCAACGACTCCTCTTGTTCATCTCCTTTCTTTCTTGTGTTTTGTGACGTCACTAGCGCGCCAGGAAAGTGTTTCCGACCATGCGTTGCTATGTGATTTCCCATCATCTGGGTGTATTCTATCTCTCCTGAAAGTTTGTAACCGCTGTACTGGTACAACCTGTAGAGAAACTAATATCTTATATGGATATATGTCTGAAAACATACAGTTTCTGCACAACAGTTCACAGCACATGATGTACGGTTCATAGCGCAAGCTATATCATGCTGCCATGGCATGTCATTACAGCAATACTGTACAAACCATAAACAATAAGAATTACTGTGGAAACTGACAGAAACGTGTGAAAATATATTGTAGGCAGATCAGACTATTGGGAACTGCAGTGCAGAAACGGTGTGGTTTTGAACTTATGTCCATATTATAAATATTGATTCATTCCCCAATGTATTGGCAGGCAATTAGACAACATCCTGCATATTGGAAGTTTGCGGCCTCAAGAGGACATCGAGGCCAGACGAGGGTGATACTGGGAGGTTCTCCATTGACATCCACAGGGATGGAGGTGAAGGAAGAAACACTACACCCAATCCTGAACCTGCGAAGATATCATTAAGTGTCAAATCCACGGCCGGGATTCGAACCCGGGAACCTCGGCTCGAATCATTGAGCCAAGCATTGGCACTTTCAAATAATACAATTTTAAAAATTAACCTACAACAGTTAATTGCAGCTGTTTAGTATGCAGTATAGAAGTACAGTTTCAGAGTAAAGAAAAGTTAAAAAAAAAAAAAAAAATATTTTCATTGTTTCTTTTCTTTTCTTCGTTACTAACTGTTCTTGAAAAATAATTGTTCCTTGCAGCAAATTAAATAATAGTACGCTTGTCTAAAAAAAACTAACATTACCGGACACATTTCTGAACAACGTTTTTTATTTGTACGAGGAATAGTTTGTTGTGTGGGCACATGCTGTGATTATTATTCATTATAATGAAAATGTTTTAGCTTTCATAGTTTTTGTATTATACCATTTTAAAGTCATAATTTGCTAAAAAAAAAAAAGTTTTATGCATTAAAAGAAAACGAACATACTTACCGAAATGAAAAAATTCACACTGAAGAACAATGTCATAGACTATGACAATACATGTATAAATACCACGTTAATTAGGTTTTGTATTAAAAATATTTTTTAAAATTTGGTATGTTTTATTTTTAATTCATTATTTTTTTAAATACGAAAACGAAGTCAATGCGGTTTGTAGACGTGTAGTATCATAGTCTACGGCACTGTTCCGCAGTGTGAATTTTTTCATTTCGGTAAGTAGGTTGGCTTTCATTTAATGCATAAAACATTTCTTTTCTTTCTTTATTTATTTTTTTAAATTTTGACTTTAATGTGGTATATTACAAAAACCGTAAAAGCTGAAAAATTTTCGCTACAACAAAAAGTAGTCACAATATATGCCTACAAAACAAACGTACAAATAAAAAAAATTAAAGCCAATAAATTTTTTCATGAACTGCCCCTTTACTGTTAACATTACCGGGCGTTTTAACAAACATTTTCTTAGTGCAAATTTTACAAGGGTTCGGTTACCATGCACTCGAAAAAAATGTGATATGGTAAATCAAGAGTTTTTTTATTATTTTTAGATTTTCTCGAGGTAGTCATATTTTCTTCCCCAATGAACACGGTATGTAGCTCGCTTATTCTTCTCTACCGAGCGATTCAGTGCTATTGTGAAGTGTTGTACTAACATTCGCAAGGACTCGGGGCGTTCATCTTGATTTTGGTTCCTCACTGTCTTTCTAAACCGCCCTCGGTGGATCCCTGGACAGTTACTGTCTACACAATGGACTATTGCTTCCCGTCAGCCTGAATCAATGTTGGGTCTCCATTGAATTTCGCTGTCGGTTAAATACTTCGAAATGTCCTTGTTCGAGAACCCACCAAGGCAGCACAAAGGATAATCGATTAGGGTGTCACTGTTACCACTGTTGAGATCAATACTGCGTTTATACGTGGAGCACTTTGGCGAGCGATTTCTGTATTTGTTTTATACGGGACTAAGTAGTAACCCAAAAGCTTATTTTTTTTTACATTTTGGCGTAAAACTAGACAAAACCTTGTATATTTATGTTCCTTTTTTTTCGAATCAGATTGCTGTTTTTCTGTATAAAAATAATGAAACAGTCGTTTTTAGTCATTTTGAGTGACCATGGGACCTTTCCAGAATAACCTAAGCATGCCTTACACTAAAAAAACGCAGAAAACATAGTTTCAGTACAAGTAATTTTAACTGATTCATGTATCAGAAACACGTTTACCAGTTTCACAATAAAACTTACAAGCATGACACGCTAAATTAACATCCTTCGTAGAATGAGGACTTCCTACATACCTCTAAATGTTATTACTAATCGCGAAATAATAGTAGGTATTATCCAATAAGAATATCGTATCTGCACAAGCAAAAATGTTAAGAACATCGTTTTAAAGTAATGACTCATTCCGGAAGATCGGAATAATTTCCAATCCTTCCGGTTATCAGCTACGTAGTTTAGAAGTTCATGTCTTTGTTTGATAACTAACAAAAATAACAATTTAATTTTTACTTAGATTACAATAAGTAAATTAGGTGGCTAGTAATAGGGTTGATATTTTGTTACAATGTACATTATTTGGAAGGTTCAGAATGTCAATCAAACCTTATGTCCGAAATTCTGAAACGCAGTAGTTTCTCGTATGAGTTACTTCGTCTCTGTATGAGGAAAACAGGCGATATCTACGGTCCCTTGATTTTCGCGAAAATATTTGTGTGGCAACTTATTTTGATGCCTTATGTGCACATAGGCAGATCTGCTTCATGTACAATAAAAAATTTTACTTTTAAAATACATTAAACTTTCAAAACATATTATTTTAACATTATAAATATGTTTATTAACTTCGCAGGTAATTCTAGGAGGTATTGTAATATGTATGTATATTTACAAACAGTTTTGTATACTTACAAATGATAATTGTAGATTCACTCCCACCAAAGCGATGCGGGTTCGATTTCCGGGGGAGTCGGTCCCCGGATTTTCGCATGCGGGAATCGTGCCGGACGATGCCGCTGGTTGGCGGGTTATCTCAGGGATCTCCCGTTTTCCCCGCCCTTTCATTCCGGCGCTGCTCCATACTCACATCATAACCCCTCACCAGCGCTTAAGATCTCGATGTTAAGCGCTGACCAAAACATCTTATCAACTCATTGAACGTTCACAGATAAATTCTTCTACATTTTACAACAACTGTTTGAAGCGATACGGAAAATTAGGCTACCAATTTCCAAGAAATTGTTAGTAAGAGTAAAAATTATTTTGTAGGTTGTGACAAGACGTCAACGGTTAATTTGTTTACATCAAACACTTTGTTAATAAAGATATATCCCACTAGTCGTCGCCACATGTAAAGTTCGAATTTCTTCTACTGTGTGGTTTGTGATTGGTTGTATTTAACTGTTTCTACCTTAAGGTTCTACCCTAAAATTACAGATGTTTGATGTCGCGGTTATTTTCATTCAGATTTGAGCAGTCGAATGGGTGACGTCAGTGAACAACCATGAAACAGCGTCACAAATGTTCACGTAAGGCACTGAAACGAATTGTTTCAGTATATTTAGCGAAAACCACGAGTTTCTAACGACTCCTCGTGCAAGAAATAGCCTCTAGAGCAAGCACTAGACTTGGCCTGAGTCGTGTTGGATAGTTTCTAGTAGTTCTTCCAGCCACTTCCTCAGTACCGAAGTGCTTGGCCGTGTTGCAAAGTAATGTACGTGACCTACGACGGGGAACGAAGTATCTCGTACCGAGCATGTCGGCTTCTTTGAGGAAGTGTGTATGTGACTTGACGATCGTAACATCCGGCGCTGTAAAGCCCAATACACACGGTTACCTTTTTTTGAACAAGAAGGTGAACACTTTCTTGTTCAAGGTGACTTGCATCGTGTGAATGGCCGACTTGTATGCAAGTAGCTTGCATGCAAGATCTTGCATTCTAGCAAGAATCATTTAGAGGCTGTCCTAATTTCCATGCACCTTCCCGTGCAAGTAGTTTGTTTATATTTTGATGTGGCTCATTTACGTACGTTAATATATTCTAAATAGTATTTATTTGAGAGTAGAACACAAATTGAAGCCTTGTATAGGCACAAAACTTTATTTTTCAGATTCTATCCTGTATATAACTGATCTCTCTTATAATTTAAAATGGTGAAGTCCATATCCTTGTTATTTTTATAGTAACTAAACTCACAAAATTAAAAAAATTATATAAATAACAAAAAAGGGTATCGTATTTCTAACCTTATTTGGCATATATGCACATTCAAGCTAGTACGCAAGTACTGCCGTGTGTACAGTACGTTCATGAAGTATGTGTACAGTGTGTTTCGATTCAACACAGAACTGGCAAGTGGGCTGCCTACCCACCCGCAACCGGCTTGAATTCTGCTCGCGGCGCGCTAGCGACGGAGCTACGTTCGATTTCACTGGTTGCCGCCTTCTTACGCAGCATTCTAAACGGTTTAACTCTTTCAACATATATTTACACAGACTTTGGAATATGTTTCAA